>SKCR01004991.1:0-64365 GCA_019454045.1 Zanthoxylum bungeanum | reverse complement strand
AATGTGATATAATTGTTGATTTGATGAACAAAGGTACGTGATTGAAAACCCTAATTGTGAATGGGACAAAATTCCACTTTTGCCCTCTGCCGCTTACTCCCTCCTCCGCTCCAAATTCAAGCCTCTTACTTCCACTCTTCACTCCGTCATTGAGTCCAGTGATGACGTCACCACCAAACTCCTCGTCAAGTTGCAGGTATGGAACTAATGGAAGTACTGTTATAGAACCTAGAAAGTGACTTTAAGTGAAATCACTTTTCTAAAAGCACTTGTTAGAAATTGCTTCCCCGTGCTCTATATATCCTTTTATCTCAGAGAATGCTTTATAAACTATGGAAATTATCATTTTTCCACCGAAAGTTTGGTGAAATTCAGTAAAATCTGAAGTGTATCAATTGCCTCCCAAAGCTGTTAGTTGTGTGTCAATTCCACCCTAAGTTTTAGGAAAATTATCGCTCTTCTATCATTGATTTATGAAAATTGATAAGTATAGAAACTTTGAGTGGAATTTGATACACTTTAAAAGTTTTCAGTTTTGATTGAAATTTCGGTAAAATTCCGATGGGAAAAATGATAATTTTCCTATAAACTATTCAAAAAATAAAAAGAAAAAGAAAGAAAGAAACACACTTTTTGACATGCTTTCATTAGAAGCAATTAAAAGCATTTTTAATACTCTTTTATCCTAAAAAAATCATATTGTTTCTATTTTAGCTGATGTTAAAGGAAATATACAATCAAGTTTAATTGGTATGAGAGAATTATTAACAAAGGCTTAATCAGTATTGCTTCTACTTATTACAATGTTATGTATATCATAGTTATATTTGGTGGTTTGTATTTTGATGGATTGCAAGAATGGGAGTTTTGTGGAGGCTGTGATAATGAGGTATGATAGTAGCTTGGGAAAGTATAATGGAAAGCCGCGTCCTGGTGGTCCGAGGTCGACCTTGTGCATATCATCCCAGGTAACTTGAACCATTTAACTTCTAATCAAGAAACAATAGCGATGAAGTTTGTTTTAGGTATGGTTTGTTCTCTTGTTTGAATTTTATCAGGTTGGTTGTAAAATGGGTTGCAAATTTTGTGCTACGGGAACTATGGGATTTAAAAGTAATTTGTCATCGGGGGAAATTGTGGAGCAGCTTGTTCACGCCTCTCGCTTGTCAAATATACGCAATGTTGTTTTCATGGTAATTGTGTTTTCCTAACCTTTGCCTAGTATCTTTACTGTATCAAATATCAATCATGAGATAAATGTCCTTGAGTTTGTGAGGGTTTGATTGTTAAGCTTCTTGATTTATCATGCAGGTGCTCATTTTAAGGCGGATGTAGTGATTTTGTTTCTTATAATTATGAAATCTCACTGTAGGGCTTTAGCTCATGTAGTGAAGGAGTGGCTTGTCCTCATTTAAGCATCTAGTTTTTATTCTCTCTCTAAATTACTTAGATATAAGCTAGGCCTAATTTAGCTTTTTGAAGTATACATGGAAATGGAAGTAATAGATTTGCATTTATGACCTTTTTCATGGCTCTGTGTTTCTATTAAAATCATAATTATGCTAGAGCAGTTCGGAGAGTGAAAACATCACAAATGATAGTAACAGAACTAAATTTGTGTCTCATCCCTCGTATGCATTTACCTCTGTTAAGATTGCTTTATGGCTATTCTAAAGTTTTTTTTTTCTTTTTTATTTTCTTATTCCTTATGCGTCGCTAAATGCTATGACTTTCTGATATCATATTATACAAAATGAAGGTACAACTTTGCCCATAACTGTCATTGTAATGTAGATGAAATTCAAATTATTTAATGCCCCCTTTCATTTTCTATATTGTTAACAGGGGATGGGGGAGCCATTGAATAATTATTCCTCCTTGGTAGAAGCTGTCAGCACCATGACAGGACTGCCATTTCAGCTGTCACCAAAGCGAATAACAGTGTCAACAGTAAGTGCATTAACTCACATTATGTTCTAATGGCTTACGAATGCAGGGGATACTTGACTGAGTAGCATATGAATTGCATCTAATCTTCTGTAGGTTGGCATTGTTCATGCAATCAACAAGCTTCATAGTGATCTACCTGGTTTGAACTTAGCAGTATCTCTACATGCACCTGTTCAAGATGTCCGTTGTCAGATAATGCCTGCAGCTCGAGCTTTTCCCCTGGAAAAACTTATGAATGCACTTCAAGAATACCAAAAGATCAGGTTGGAATATACTTACCGATTATGTTCCTGCTAATCAAGTTCAAGTTGTCCTTTTCTTTCCCCTCAAATCATTTGAGTCTTGGTTAAAACTCACTTTGCATTCTAAATTTTCAGTCAGAAAAAGATCTTTATCGAGTACATAATGCTTGATGGGGTGAACGACGAACAGCAGCATGCACACCAACTTGGCAAATTGCTAGACACATTTCAAGTGGTGAGATATTGAACTCAAATATGGGAGCATATGAATAAAGGTTTTTATGTTACATTTATGTTTTTGGACCAAACTACACAAGTTTCTCAGTTTGTGGTTGCCTGTCTATGTGACCCTCCCCATTTCATGAATTAGCCGTAATGTGGAATGTCTGGCATACGTCTCTCTCGTACAGTTGTATCGCTTTGCATGCACTCCTTTCCTTAATATGTCTTCTGACTGGCTGCTTGGTGAAGCAGGTTGTGAATTTGATACCTTTTAATCCGATTGGTAGTTTCAGCCAGTTCCGAACCAGCAGCGACGATAAAGTATCTAGTTTTCAGAAAATTCTTAGGGGTACCTATAACATTCGCACAACAGTTCGTAAGCAAATGGGTCAGGATATAAGCGGCGCGTGTGGTCAGCTGGTGGTGAATTTACCCGATGAGAATTCTGGTAAGAGTACCGGTCCGGTGACTGATATCGAGGATCTATGTATTAGATAGTCCTGCTCCTCCAAACCCTACACTCCATTTTGCTCCAATTTTGTTTCATTAGTATTGTTATTATCATTCTCTCTTTTGTGTTATTGTAGTGTTCTTTTTTTTTTTTTTGGTTGTGCCCAAAGATGAAAGAATGTCAAATCTCAGAGTTCAGACTATTCAAAACATTATCAACATGTTTTACACAAGGGTGGAATATTTGTACTCCGATAATGTATGTACACATATTTTAACAAAAATATTTATTATTAAAATACTCATAACATAAAGAGAAATGGCAAAAGGCCCAAGGGCCCAGATTGGGATGAGGTCTGACAGAGAGACACAACCTTGTGGTATAGAGGAGTTCTCCCAAGAATAGAGCATCTTGAAGATTGAGCAAGTTGTGATACTGACCCAACTACATAAAGATTTGGGATTTCCTGAGTTTGTAGAACTTGACTTAGGGGGTCCTTGTCTGAATACTCGACTTAGTTGAAGAGGGGCAAGACTTTGATGAATATAGGTGTGCATTAATCGATTTTAACCGATTAATCGAACCGTTCCGACCCATTTTTTTATAACGGTTTGGTTATTGTGATTAAATCGGTTTTTGCGGTTAAAATTTTTAACTTTTTCGGTTATTCGGTTCGGTTACGGTTATGAGATTTGTATAACTGAACCGACTGATTAACCGAAATATATATATGTTTCAAAACCCTAAATAAGTAAATAACAAAATTTCATAAACCGATTGTTAGATAAATTGTTAAAACCGAAAATTACTAAATTATTGGCTATTAAGAAACCCAAATTTTCATAATATTGGGTTAAATATTAAATTTGATGAATATGAATTTATATTTATGTTAAATTGCTTTGTTGAATATTGAGTTGATGAATTTATATTTGTTGGACTGGTTAATAACCGAATTAACCAAAACCGACCGAAATATAATGGTTAAATTGGTTAATGGTTATGTGTCATAATATGGTTAAATCGGTTACACATGTACTTAACCGAAAAATTTCGGTTCGGTTAAAAAATCAAGGATTAACCGACCGAACCGACAGATGCACACCCCTATTGATGAATATCATCCACATCGGTAACCCGACTCGGAGAACGATGATGAGATCACAGGTCGACCTGTATTGAGGCTTGTGATGTGTGCCCTAGCTAGATATGTGTGCTTTCAGAATGGTAATGATGATGGTGGGAAAGTAGTGGTTCTCATTGGAAGTAGCACACGCCAGTCGTTATAGACCGATGCAGTGGCAGAGCAGAGCCATCATAGGCCGGTGTAGTGGTAGAGGAATAAACATATCTGATTGGCTAGATTAAGGGTGGTTGGAGATGACATAGACTGTAATGATGATCTTGTGACAGTTGGTGGAACAATATATTTTGAAGTCTATATAAAGAGATTGAAGTCACAAATTCAATGGTTTAACAATTTTGGCATCTCACAACTAGTAAAAACCAAGAAGCTTAAGAGTTGGAGATAGAGATAGGAAGTTGGTCAATTATCTGACCACTCGAGAATTATAGCGGGCTTATTCAGACCCGAGGTGTTTCATCTTTATAATAATCCTCTCATTTGTAGCTCGGGTCGGTCTTGACCCTGAACAATAATAAAATATATCTCTTTCTCCTGTGAACGTAGGCTTGAGTCACTCTTCGCCGAACCACATGTGTTTATCTTGTTCGATTGCTAAATTTGTGCGATTCCCTACTAACTAAACAAATTCACTATTCGATGGAGATTTATTCGAGGAGTGAATATCCTATTTTGCTATTCGAATAAAAAACAGTCACCAACAATAAATATATGTTTTTTTTTTAACACTTAAATAGTTTAAGTGAGAATATATATATATATTCACAAAAATAAATATAGTATCCAAAAATAAATTAGAATGTAAATAATTTCAACCTTCACAAATCACAAATTCTATTATCTAAACCACCACAAATTAAACTACATGCATAAATAAATAAATAAAATACAAACAACATTATCAAATAATTTGGTTTCCCGAACTAGAAATATTATTATTAGTGTTTCAAGTTTCATATATTTATGGTGCATTTACGTACTCATAATCGGAAGGAGATGAAATCGGAATGAGATAGAATCAAAATAGGCTGGAATGAGAATGATAAATCGGAATTAAAATAAGTTGTTCACTTAACTGCAGGAATCAGAATTAGAATGAAGTAATATTACCATTGATGTGTTTATTTTGTCTAGCAATCAGAATAAATTGTTAGCAAGTTACAAAAATACTCTTAATTTTAATTATATATTAATTTATTGCTTATTATTTATTATTAATTTTTAATGTATTAAAGTACTATATATTAATTGATTCTTTTATTAAATTATTATTTTATTAAAATATTAAATATCATTTTATTATTAATTATTGATTAATTTTATTTATTATTTATAATTTAAGTATTAATAAATTATTACTTTATTAATTAATTATTAATGTATTAAATTACTAAATATTAAATTATTCTTTTATTAAAATAAAATTTTATTATTAATTGTTGATTAATTTTATTTATTATTTATAATTTAATTAATTATTAATATATTCTTTTATTAAAATGTTAAATATTATTTTATTATTAATTATTAATAAATTTTATTTATTATTTATAAACTAATATTAATTAATTACTTTAGGGTAATATTATAATTTCTCATCAATAATGGTAATGAGAATCTCATTCCCATAGGTGGAGGTGGGAATGAGACTCTCATTCTCCACTCTCAAATATATGGGTCTCACTTCTATTCTTATTCACATTTTTATTTAATTTTTAAAAATAAACAACTTTAATAAAAATGACTCTCATTTCTCCGTTCTCATTACTCTCAAGAAAACACACTATTAATTATGGAGGGGTCAAGATAAGTATTCCATGATCGCACACCATATTTCTTTGATTTTTTGGATTGATATTGCTTAGAAGTCCTGTTGTGATTTTCGTCTTAGCCGTTAGGCCCAAGCTCAAAGCTTTTAGGCCTTAAAACTAGCCCATTTGGCTACTCTAGATACCATTAGACTATATGGGTGGACAAAGATGGATTCGGTTCGATTTTGAACCGAAAATTGATCAGTTCAAGAAATTAAGAGCTAATCGGAATCGAATGGACTAAACCAAACCGAATCGATTTAGTTCGATTTGGTTCGGCTCGGTTTTAATATTTGAGTTCGGTTTTGATTCGATTCGGTCCAAAACTGAATCAAACTGATTTTTTAGAAGAATTAACCCCTAAACTAATCGGTTCGGTCATTTTGACTCACAATTTTACAAACCGATCGGTTCACGGGTCCAGTTCATAATTCGAACTGAATAGAACCAAACTGATCGGTTTAATGCAAACATAAACCGAAAAATCGAACCAAACCGATATTTTCGGTTCGGTTCGATTAATTTACCCACCCCTATTAGACTATCATCACGTCAACCTGATAAAGGACTAGATTGTTACTGACCCGGAACCCGGTGATGATTTAAGGTGTATTTTGGAAGTAGAGACAAGACAACTCAATCCGAGAACTATGAACCAATTGTCTAATTAATTCCATTCAAGAGAAGAAGTACGACTTTGACAACATTAACAATCTCAAGTAGTGACGTATTACATTAACAATCTACAATATAACGGAGGTATCACGTCATCCGTGAAACAATGTAATAATCAATTGTCACGCGTGCTAAAATATTAAAAAATAATTTAAAAAATGGATACTAAATCGTACAAGTCATTTATTAATTTTTTGATGATATCACGTCACCTAAAACTCCGTTGCAACAAATAATTACTCGACAAACAATACATGAATTCAAAAGGGATTCGGATCACAACAACAACTATAATAAGAGAGGTCTAAGCACGTTCAAGTCATTTGAATTCAATCCTATCCAAGCCTTTAGCTTTCTTGAACTGAAGTCAGGTTCTTGAGAACAAATTTGTGAGAGATCTTCAGTGAGTTCTTGAGTGATTATATTAATCGTTCCCCCTATTTGAGTAATAAAATCTCTCCTTATGGACGTAGGCTTAATAAGTCGAACCACATAAAATTCATGTTGCGTGATTGATCTACTGTTGCGCAAATTTTTCCCCAAATAATAAATTTACGTGTTCAATATTGGATTATTCTAAGTAATTCCCTATTTTTATTCCGAAAGAAAATCTGATATGAACAATTAACTTCATTGTTCATCTGTTGAGGATAAGAACCGAAACCTTGAGGCATTATCAGTAACATGATGAGGAACATTCACTGTTTATGGATTTATATATATTGAACCTAAGAGGAGAAAAATTACGGCTTCTCAATTTATTTTATGAAAAAATATATTGAAACAATAATATAAAAATAGTTTGCAAGAAGAAAGTTAATTTTAATAGGTTGGTTTCAACCTAATTGAGAGAGGCAGCTACCAAGACGTTGACCAATAGTTTTGGTATAAAGTTGACCAGGAAGGGCACTTTTTTTTTAAAATAATAGAGTAAATAAAATTTTCGATTGTCCCAGAGTTTTATAAGAAACGCACTCACTAAATTCGAACACAAGACGTAAAGTCAAATCTGAACCATACACCATCAAATCACGTCCATTGATGACACATTTTTACTACTTAGATTTACAATATTGCCACTGTGCACAACTGTCTTAATTATGGACTTATGACACTCCATGGATATTTTTGGCACTTCAATAAATTTACTCTTCCAATGATCAATTACTTAAGGGTTAATAATATCTAGCTCCATAGAGTTAACATTTTTGTACTATAAGACAAGTTCTTTTCTATTTATATAAACAGGTTCTAACTATTATGAAAATGACGAAATTATCCTTCTTTTAATGTATTGCAGTTTTGACAAAATTATTGAATTCTAGTTGACTTAAGATGACATAATTATTAATTATATTAAATCGAGATAACTTACTTATTAGAAATATTGGGTTGGGATTAGATTGATCCCAACACATGAATATATTTATAACATGATTAAATATTTAAATAGTTATATCACATTGTCTTATTTATTATATTATATTTAACATATTTTGAAAGGATATAGTTATATGTAGATCAAATTTGATTAAAATTTGAGTAGATAATTCTACAAATGTTTTAAAAAATATAATAAAAACGTATAAATATGGGAAACAATATTATAAATATGTAAAATATAAAAAAATATTATAAACAATATTAATGATATATTATGACACGATTGATAATAATGTCAAATTAATTTAATTTTTTTTACATTATTAATAAATGAGTTAGTTAGTGGTAGACTAAATTTAATACCATATTTAAATTGTCATGGTGTCTAGACAAAATTGTGATGATGGAAATGTATTTAATAATCTGATAAGGTCTGATACCTACTCAATACAAATTAACTAATGTTTTTATTAGAGAAATATACAAATGTATAGACCCAAATGATAATATCCTGATTAATCAATAACTATTTTATTAGTAACTCCAGCTAAGTTAACATAAATATAGAGAATGTCTTCTAGGTTCATTTTTTTTTAATTACTCATTAAGTTTTTATTTTTATTTTTATAATTATCCATTAGATGTCCGACGCTATGTAACAATGATATTTTAAAATATTAGAGAAATGGTCTATGACACAACTAGGGATGACAATGGTAAGATATAGTATGAGAATTGAACCTAACGTTTTGGATCCTGACAACCTTGTGTGGGTCTCGTTCACACCAAAATTTTATCTTTATTTAAAAAAGATGCTAATACATATACCTAACTTGTCTAACTAAAGTATATAAAATTTATCTCCTTACCGAACATACCTCATAATTTAGGATGAGTTTTTTGCCCTTCCTAAACACAATGCAATAACGATCAAGGGTGGCAACGGGCCGGGCCGGGCCCAGGCTTTGACAAGCCCGGCCCGAGCCCGGCCAACAAAAAAAAAGCCCGGGCTCGGGAAAAGCCCGGCCCGACTCGGGCTGGGTTCGGGCCCGGGCTTTTTTTGGGCCCGAATTTTAAAAAAAAAATTAAAAAAATATAAATATAAATATAAAATACATTTACATTATGTACAAAGACCATTTATAAATAAATCACAAGTTTCATTGATAAATTAACAATTTAAATGCTAAAAACAAATAAAAATGATACAAACATATTAATATATATATTTTATTTTTTTTATTTTGGCCCTAGCCGGGCCGGGCCGGGCCCGGGCCAAAATTGGAAAGCCCGGCCCGGGCCCGAGCCCTAGCCGGGCTTTCATTTTAAGGCCCGGCCCGGGCTTCGGGCTTTTCTGCCACCCCTAATAACTATATTTTAGAACACTAGAGATGTAATGGGTAATTATAAAACAATTAAGAACCTAATAAATAGTTATAAAAAATTTAGGGACCTATAAAATATTTTCCCATAAATTCTTAATTCTCACATGGAATCAATGACGCATCTCACGTAACGCACGTTTCACACTTCTTTATCGTCAAATTTAACTAAACAAACAGCATCATCAGATTGATTTTGTTCTAACAAAAACCTCACTTGATTTAGATTATATATTAGATTCCACTTGCCTCATTTTGCCCAACTGAAACTCAAAACTTACCCACTTAGGCACTTACATGTTCTAATCACTTGACCAGGAAAAAAAAACCCCAAATCCCCACCAAATCTGTCAATTTTTCGTTAAAATGGACTTACACAGCTTAATAACTTTGAAGCTCTTTCTGGGGTTTCTGTTTTTGTCCTTAAATGTTCATAATACGGTGTCGAGATTCGTCGTCGAGAAAAACAGCTTGATGGTGACGTCGCCGGAGAAGATTAAAGGGTCTCACGACAGTGCGATTGGAAACTTTGGGATTCCGCAGTATGGGGGAAGCATGGCGGGGACAGTGACGTATCCCAAGGAGAATCGAAAGGGCTGCAAGGAGTTTGATGAGTTTGGGATTTCGTTTAAGGCAAAGCCTGGGGCTTTGCCCAATTTCGTTTTGGTCGATCGTGGAGGTACCCTTCTGATTTTATTTTTGAATTTTATTTTTTGTTCGATTTGGGAGACATCCTTTTGATTATTTGGATTAAATTGATTGTTTTAGCTTGTTTTTGGTTGTTTGAGAGAGTACCATTTTTGTGTAATTTGAAGATTTGTTTGTGTTGGTCAGTATAGGAGATGCCCTTTTGATTAATTGGATTAAATTGATTTGTTTTAGCTTATTTTGGTAGTTTCTTAGGTTTGGGAAGGTACCTTTCATTAATTCGTGGATCAGTTTGGTTGCTTTTAGCTGGTTTAGTCATTTGGGGAGGTAATCTTATAGTTAATTTGGGAGATTCGAGGTTTGGTTTGCTTGGTTTTAGACTTTAGTGATGAAACCTTATCATCTTTATTGATTTTGATTGTTGTTGTGAGGTTTTGAAGTTTAATTGGTTTGTTTTCGGTAGTTTGATTTTATCTTAACAGGGAAGGTACAATTTTAGTAGTATTTTTTTTTAAATTACATTTCTTGTGACGTTTGAAGTCAAATTGGTTATTTTGGTATTAATTTGGACCAAACTGCTTGTTTGTTTAGTTAGTCTTGATAATGGCTGTTCAAGACTGTGAAACTGCCTGCTTGTTGTGGTGAAATTCATTTTCATTTACGTTCTGCAACTGAAAAAGGATTACTAGCTTTAAAATTTAACTTGTGTTGTTAAGTTTTTCTCATATATTGGGACACAGTTCCTTTGCAAGATCAGTGTCTTATACGTTACTTTCCAGATTGCTTCTTTGCCTTGAAGGTCTGGAATGCCCAGAAGGCTGGTGCTTCTGCGGTGCTTGTTGCAGATGACATTGAGGAAGCATTAATAACCATGGACACACCTGAAGAGGATATTTCATCAGCAAAATACCTTGAAAATATAACTATACCATCTGCACTTATTGATAAAAGTTTTGGTGAATCATTAAAGAAAGCACTCAGTGGTGGGGACATGGTCAATGTGAATCTTGATTGGAGAGAAGCTGTTCCACACCCTGATGACCGCGTGGAGTATGAGTTATGGACCAACAGCAATGATGAATGTGGGGTTAAATGTGACATGTTGATGTCATTTGTGAAGGAATTTAGGGGTCCAGCACAGATACTTGAGAAAGGCGGTTACACTCAGTTCACTCCCCATTACATAACTTGGTATTGTCCTCTGACATTCACCTTAAGCAAACAGTGCAAGTCACAGTGCATCAACCATGGACGATACTGCGCTCCTGATCCTGAACAAGACTTCAGCTCCGGCTATGAAGGAAAGGATGTTGTTCTAGAAAACCTAAGGCAGCTTTGTGTCTTTAAAGTGGCAAATGAATCCAAAAAGCCTTGGGTGTGGTGGGACTATGTAACCGATTTTCAAATCAGATGTCCCATGAAGGAGAAAAAGTACAACAAGGAATGCGCTGATTCCGTCATCAAATCGCTTGGTAAATAATTTTTCATTCTGTCTTCTGATTCTCAAATCAGCGGGCCTTTGAGAGTATGCTAGTCATTTATGATGAATGATCCTTAGATGTTTATCTGATGTGTGTACAGTACTTGATGCTAAAAAGATTGAAAAATGCATGGGAGACCCGAATGCTGATGCTGACAATCCTGTTCTAAAAGAAGAGCAAGATGCCCAAGTAATTGTCTCTTATTGTGAACTTTGTTTTTGGATAAATTTTAGCATATATTGGTATTTTATGACATAATTTGTCTCTTGTAGTCATGCTGCATTTTCTTTTGAAATTGGTGATCATAGTTCCATTGGATGACCATTTGACAAAAACACTTTTCTTAGGTTGGGAAAGGATCAAGGGGAGATGTTACCATATTGCCAACACTTGTCGTCAACAATCGTCAATATCGAGGTCTATAAGTGATTTTATGTTTCTTAGATAGAGACTTGGAATTCTTTTCCTTCCTAAAATACGTGCTTGCAGGAAAGTTGGAGAAAGGTGCTGTCTTGAAGGCTCTCTGTTCTGGTTTTGAGGAAACAACTGAGCCAGCTGTTTGTTTGAGTGGTGGTAAGTTTTTCGTTTTAGTCTGGTACTGATTAGTAAGTGACATAGCAACTATTTGGGTTAGGACGAGGTTCTGGTAAACAGTTAAGTATAAAAGGTGCTAAGCTCAGTATGATAATTTAAATCTTTAAAGGTTAGATCATATTGACTCTTATTTGGTGGGAGACTCTTGGAAACTTGTTTATTTCAAGATGAGTTTTTCAACGGGGAATTTTTGTGTGGCAGATGTGGAGACAAATGAGTGCATGGAGAATAATGGGGGTTGCTGGCAAGATAAAACAGCCAACGTCACAGCCTGCAAGGTATGCATTTATATTGACCAGAGAGTTTTTTTGTTATGTTTTATTCTGCCATTTTTTTTCAAAATTATTTTGCCGAGGGTTCAAGTTGTTTATGTTCCTTACAGGACACATTCCGTGGGAGAGTATGTGAATGCCCCCTAGTTGATGGCGTGCAGTTCAAAGGAGATGGCTATAGCCACTGTGAAGGTGATTGTTGTTGTGTTACAGCTATATTTTTACAAGATCTATTGACAAGATAGATGTTAATCAGATGAATCTGTTGCTTGAGAACGATCCTTTCATTTACATATTCTGAATGTTAAGACTTATGGATTAGAAACAAGGGAAGTAGTGTTATGTCACTTATGTGACAATATCCGTGATTTCTTTTTTCTGTTCATTTAAATTTTGCCAAATTTAGATTTTTAGTTGATAGATATTTCTAATAACTAAATAATTATTATAAAAATAACTGTTTTATCATTTGTATAGAAAATGAACTTAGAAAGATGATCATTATTTGTTAGGGAAAAATGTTAACATTGATAAATAGTTACACAATCATTTAGGACAATTACTTTAGCCATGAAGGTATTTCTATTGGGTAGCGTGTGATAGGGGCAGGGCTGGCACTTGTGGCTGTGCAGTCTAAACCTGATCCCTGACATTGATCAGGACGGTGTTAGGATGAAGCAAGGTTTTTGTAATTAAATATAATGCAATCATGAAGCAAGTATGTCACCTGGCACAATAGTGAGAATGATAAGTTTTAGCATTTATGTTGCTGTATTCTGGCTTGTGGTTAGTGTGAACCATTGAACATGTGGTTAAAAATTTTATATGTTTCTTGAGAATTTATGCTTATGGTCATATGTTTTTGCTCTCTGAAAAGCAGCTATGGTGCTTCATCTTCAATTTAGTTTCTGGAATTGTACTTTTTGACACTTTATGGTAGTTTATTATACTTAAAAATTTCCCTTTCAGTGAGTGGACCTGGGAAATGCAAGATCAACAATGGAGGTTGTTGGCATGAATCCAAGGATGGGCACACCTACTCTGCCTGTCTGGTTAGTGATCTTTTCTTTCAAAATCTTTTTGTAGTAAAATACACACAGATATAAGCACTCTCCACAAGAATTCGAATTCACATTTCTCTGCATGCTTTGACAGGATTCTGAGGATGGGAAATGCAAATGCCCTCCAGGGTTTAAAGGCGATGGTGTCAAAAGCTGTGTAGGTGAGAAATACTCGCATGATTTTATGATTATTTGATTAAGCAGCAACATGAAGTTATGCCAAGAAAATAATCTTAACTATTTGCATGAGAGTCAGCGTCAGTGATTCATGTATCTCTTTTGTTAAGGCATTAAAAGCTAATAGGTACAGGCAGTCATGACATATCAGTTTGGAAATTGTGACCATATTTACAAAATGTCTGTGTACTTGTGTATATTTTCAACTTTGAGACCAATAGAAATTTCTTCTTTTTAGGATCTTAAATTCAGCATCTTAACATAAGTTTGGGGCTATTTGCTGGTGAATAGGTTTAATAAATATTGGGAATTAATTCGATGTGAATGGTTTTTCATTCCAGTTATGCATGTTAAAAAGATAACTATTAAGGAATTGATATTTCACTCATTTGAATCCACTTTTTCTGTACATGCAGATGTTGATGAATGCAAAGAGCGGAAAGCCTGTCAGTGTTCTCAGTGTAGCTGCAAAAATACCTGGGGGAGCTATGAGTGCACTTGTAGTGGAGATCTTTTGTATATCAGGGACCATGATACCTGCATTAGTGAGTTCAGAAACCCAGGCTTTGTCATTCGAATTAATGTCATCTTATAAAAGTGCATTATGTGATTCTCATGCTGAGATCATCCTTTTTGGTCATGGCAGGTAAGACTGCAACAGAAGTTAGATCCGCATGGGCTGCCATTTGGGTCATTTTGATTGGCTTGGCTATGGCTGGTGGTGGAGCGTATCTCGTTTATAAATATAGATTAAGGGTATGAACCACTATTTGCTTTGTTTTCTTTTCTTTTTCCTAGAGCTACATTTTTCTGTTTTTCCCAACTTGGTTTTCAAAGCCATCCAAATGTCAGCACTACTATATCATGTTCTACCCCTATCTTGTATGGGACATCAAGTTGGGAGTCAGTCATTATATTTTGATTATTATTTAGTTCAAGCAAGGAAAATTATAATGCGTGTCATTGCACAAATCAGGTTGCTGATTTTTCTATTTCTGTTGTGCTGCTTTTGCAGTCATATATGGATTCTGAGATCAGAGCTATTATGGCACAATATATGCCTCTGGACAGTCAAGCTGAAGTGCCAAATCATGTCAATGACGAACGTGCATGATCAAGGAAAATCATCAACCTTTCTATGGATTTCGATTGATACAGACTGGAACATTGTGTAAGCCTTTCTCTTTTTCCGGTCTAAGATTTCAAGCATGTATTCTTATATCTCTGTTAATATATACGCTGGATGAGTAAAAAAGCTTTGATTAGAAATTGTCCTGTTGTTTATTAGGATAATATGGATGTAGCATCAATAGGAAATGCATTTGGGGAATGCAACAAGGGATTTTAGGCTGTAAGGTTTTAAGATTTTTACTTTCCCATCCCTATTTTATTATCTCCCCTAATTAAAATGACAACTCTATTCATTTATGTCATTCTAGACAGGTGTCATTTTATTACTTCTGTATTTCTAATTTAAAGAGATTTTCAATGTTATTTGCCAGTTATTCTGGTTTGAATAGCTTATTGTTGATATTTTTTCATTGATTCAAGTTTATGTTAATGATTGTTCAAGCAACTATTATTTTAGGAATAAAATGCTTTACATGGATACAAACTCATTATACAAACCATTGTATAAACTGATGTGTCATGATTATCACATAGGTCCCTACCGAGAGTTTCAAGTCATATCCCTTATTTCATCACAAGTTATTTATGAGTTCGTATGATTAAGTATAGGGAAATTATCATCTGTCCAATGTTCGAAAAAATATATAGTTTTGAGAAAATGCTATACATGCGTTGAAAGTTATTAAAAATGGTTAATTTTCACAAATTTTTTTTAGAAGTTTTACTATCTATCCACCCGAAATATAACGGATGTTTGAAAAAATACATAGTTTTTGGGTGATAAATGTTTTTTTTTTTTAAAGAACTTTAGGTGTACAAATGTCATTTTCTCAAAACTGTGTTTTTTTTCAAACATCGGACAATTTTCGAGTGAACAGAATTAATTTTCCTTAATTATATTGACGAGGCTTGTTGATAATTCTCCAATGCTAAAACATGGCACCTAGCGCGGCTAGCCCTAAATTGGTGTCATTAGGCATTCGGTTGCTTATGGTGTGTTTGGTTGAGAGTATAAGTTAGTTTATAAGTTATGGAACAAACGTTAAAGTTTAAGCAAGTTTATAATTTCTTTAGGGTGTTTGATTAGATATATAGTATAAGTTATAGTATAAGTTGTCAAATTATAAATAAGGGCATATAAAAAAATTAAATACACAGAAGCTTGTTTAAATTAAGGGCAAAATTGTAAATTTGCATGGAGTATTTTAAAAAAAACCTTCATTCTCTAGCTACACTAGCGTTTACGCGCGTTTGGTAAGTAGCGTAAATATTAACGTTTACTCTATCTGCCGCTCAACCAAACGGCCTCCTAGTATGTGTTTTCAGGTTGTTTCTTGCGTCGAAAGTCGCCGTGGAAGCCGCCACGTGCTTGCTAATTTTTGGGGGATTTTTCAAAATTAATCCTAAATCGTTGTCTTTGTTCCAACTCTTACCATTTTAATTTTTTCTTTATTACACGAAAATCTCTAATTTTCAATAAAAAAAAATATTAATTATTAAATAATGATCGTTTCATAATAAGAAAGATTAAAAAAAAAAAATGTAGGAATGGGCATGGGTTGGCCCTACCCATTTTTTTTTTCCAGTAGTCGTCATAATGAAAATCTCCATCTCTATTGTTATACTATAATACTTTTTAATAATTTATTTTATTATTTTTACAAGATGTTTATTCCTTTATGCAGCAATATTTGTTTTTCTCATATATATTGACACATTCTTTTGAAAGTGATAGAGAAAGAAATTCAACCATTTTATAATTAAAAGTAAACAAACATAAATTAAATCCATTAACTTTTCTTCTCCACTTTAAAAGGCAATGGTAAATGACTCAAATCATAGGACTGCCTTTTTATTTTTATTTTTGGAAAAAAAAAAACACTAAAGTCAAAAGAGAGAGAAGGGAAAGGCCTTACACAATTTCTTGCAGGAGTTGTTGACCTCATGCGGTTGGAGAGGGATCTTCGAACTCTCAACCCTTCTTTAAGAGATTTTAACCCTATAAGATTTTGTTGATCCTACTAGCATTAAAATGTTCATTTTTCTCTTTAAAATTTCAAATTTAAGGGTTTATTTTATTTTATTTTTTTATGACTTTTATTTTCATCATGTTCATGAGTAATTAAACTCTTTCTGTTAGGGTTGCGATTTGACACACTCACAAAATGATTTTTTACTCCCAAATATAAGAGTGTCGAAATAATAAAATAATCCGATAAATCCGGGGTCGATTCACATGTAATAGATTTAGTAAAATAAAATAACAATTCGAAGAACAAAATAAAAAGACTGAATTGATTCAAGTGATGTGTAATTTTAAATTGATATGCAATAATAAAATAAAATAATGGGGGTTATGAGATTTACTCTTAGTATTTCAAATATAAAAATTATTTCTTTTTATAACATATAAATTGTTATTATTTTTCAATTAATTTATTTAATGATTAAGTGCATAAATTATGAGGATCAAGTGGAATCTGTGCCAGTCAATATGGATCCACGATGGAAGATTTAAGGAGTGTCTACAGAGAATTAAGACTCCCACAATAAATGGTAAAAGTACAGAAATTCAATAGATAATAAAATAAATTATGGGGTTCAAGTAAAATCTGTGCATGTCAATATGGATCCACGACGACAGATCAATGGATTGTCTACAGAGAGTCAAGACTCCACTATAAATAATAAAAGTGCAGAAATTAAATAAACATGAAATAAAAATAAATTATGAGGTTCAAGGATTATCAGTTATAGGAGTGAAGCGGGGTTTATAGCTATGTCTATGACGTTGGCGACCACTACACTATTAAGCTCGCAGCTCATAGAGAGTATGGATAGCCCCACATGGGACTAACTGGAGAATAAGGGAGTCGCCACCCAGTGTAAAATATTGTGAATGATTTAAGGCCGTATTGCACCCCTCGAAAAGGCCGACCTTAAATCTGTTTGGGTTCAGAATGGTCCCTTACTAATGCCAGTATAATATTTACGCTCAAATGAGGTATCCTCATATCTTATAATACAAGAACACGCAAAAGCAGTTTAAAGGAATACAATATGCAAACATGAATTATAAAAACAATGAGTACATTAAACATCCATAAATTATTATAGCATTGATAAAATAGTGATGAAACAAATCAGAGCATGTGTAGAACACAGAAATCGGCAACGCTATTCTAGGCTCGCGGCCCGGTCGGGAGTACGGAGTAGCCCGCGGGGGACTAAACCGGAGAATAAATGAGTCGCCACCCAGTGTGAACTGAGAAATGATTTAAGGCCGCACTCACCCCTCGCAAGGGAAGACCTCAAACCGTTGGGTTCGGAATGGTCCCTTACTTATGCCACTTGTAATGAACAGATTTATGTGATAATATAACCAAGTCTACGCAACATACATACGTAAGAATAACCTACATCTAAGTTTGCATACAACTTATATCTAAGTTTGTATATAACCTATATCTAAGTTTGCATGCATAAAAGTAAGTCGACATAACGGCAAACACACAATTTCACAAGCATATTAAATTGATAAGTGCGGAAACATAAATAAACAATAATTGTCTAAATATAAATATTAAAGAGAGATAATTAAGTGCCTAGTGCGAAAGAGATAACTAAATCATGTATGGGAATAACGTGCTATTTCTAATAAACAATAAATAAACACAAGATTAGATGAAACGAAATATGTGCGTTTCTCAAGTAGTACGTGAAGTTGTATCCCAAGTACAGACTGCACTACCGTCCATTCGGATTCGGCTACGGAATTTACGTCTGGGTTTCCATCCGATATACCACGAGAGATAACACAAAATCATTCATCCAATGGCCATAACATACATGAATCAACAATATGCATGCGAACAAATACTAATAAATAATAAAAAAATGAACGAGAATAAATAAAAGGGTGCCCTCAGGTCTAACCTCTTAAGTTGCCTCTTGGAAGTGCGTTACGCGGCCGTCGGAAGGGTTAATGCTCCGCAACTCCTCCGGTTCACTGGTTCAATGTTTTCCTTCGTCACCTCGCTGTTTCGGGCTGCTATTTTCTCGGTTTTTGCTGCTGCTTCTGGTCGTTATTTTTGGTTACTGTTTGCGGTATTTAGGGGCAGTTTTAGGGGTGCAGTTTGTGCGATTTTTTAGGGTGCAGTTTGGGGCTGTTGGTGGTGGCAGGTTGTGCTGTTTTCGGTGGACTGGTTGTGCAGTTTTTGGTGGACTGTTTTACGGTGGTTAGGGGGCATGTGCGGTGGACTATTTTGCGGTATTCTGGGACTATTTTTGGGCTATTTTGTTATTTGTTTTGCCGGCTGACATTGCAGTTTGTTGCTTTGTTTATTTGAGTTTTCTGGCCTGGGCGATGATGGATTTTGTTTCGGCTAAGGAGTGTTGCTGTTGAAGGGTTTATTATTTTGTCTTTTGCATGTGTCTTGTTTGTTCGGTGGCAGTATAGCGTGAGTATGGGCTAACATGGCTGTGTGTGGCGTGAGTATTGGGAGTTGGTTTGTGGGCTGTGTAGGGTTTAGTTGCTTCGTTTGATCGATGAAAGTGGCTATTTTTGATTATTTGTTCTCGGCTGTAGGTGTTTAGTGCGTGAAGCTGGGCAGTTTTGTTGTGGGTTTGTGCTTGGTTGAGGGCTTAGTTTGGCTTCTTGTAATTGTGCTGGCCGAGAGAGAGTTAGAAGGAGAGACGAGAGACGAGAGAGGTGGTCTAAGGTGTTTTCACCGTGAATGAGCTCTAATGTCCAAGGGTTTGGCTTTGGGTGTCTTTTTTATAATAGGGGGCTAGGGTTTACCTTGTATGGGTAGGAAACAAAGATTGTGCAATTATGAGGGAATATTTAATTAGTGTGTTATAAGGAAAAGATCCATTCAATTAGGAAGGTGATGTGTTTTAGTTTAGGAAGGTGATTTATGAGATTTGATTTGATTTATTTAGTTTTGGCATGTGATTTATTTTAATTAGGAAATGGATTTATGGGATTTGATTTGATTTATTTAATTTAGGAATGAGATTTGATTGGATTTTAACATGTGTTTAACGTGTTTGGATATTTTTTGGATGTGATTTAATGGGCTTAGGCGTGTGGAGCTTGGTCCTTTGGTAGGCTTGGGCGTGTGGTTGGCTCATTGGTGGGCTTGGGTGTGTGGCTTGGTGTGGGTTGCGGGGGTTTTGGGCCGAGGATAAATTTTATGACAGAGATTCAACGAGCGAACCCGAGACTAAGAAAACGAATTAAATTTGGCAAGGTGTTTATTTCTTGAATTTCCCTTTCGACGTCTGTTTCCCGTGACTTCCGCAACTTAAAGGGTAGTGCCTCCATACGAGGCTCATCATCGGGTCTTATGCAAAAATACAGTGCCTACAACATGCATTTCATCAGCCTGGCCTGAGAGAGGCCTAGTCGGATATAGTTTATAGTAGGCCGGATATAAACAATGATATTAATGTCCAGCCGAACTTACTGGGAGTTCAGCTAGATATACTGCGGAAAACCAGAATCACAAAAACGCAGCAGTTGCAACAATAAACAGTACCATAATAAACAGAACCTCATATATACTGAGTGTGTTTATTTGCTATGTGATTTTTACCTAAGCAAAAATCCTAGGGAACATAGTAAAATTCCAATGATGAGGTTGTTTGTTTTAGTATGAAATGTTAGAAAACGATAAGTGTTTGAATGTCTTTTATCTGATGCCTTGAGTAGGTGATATAAGTTAGACTCATATGCACTTAAAAGAAGGTTTAGACCAGTAAGGATATAGTTAGTTGATAAAGTGACTAGTTGAGATAATAGGTTGACGAAGAATGACTGTTTGCCTAAATATCTGTCTCTGACTGTTATATTTAGAATGTGTGCTACAATTTATTTTTTATTTTTTATTTTTAAAAAAGAGAAAAGAGAAGAAAATAAAATACCACCTAGAACCTTTAAGCGTGAAGTTATCCATGTGCGAGTGTTAGGATCACCATGAGGAGAAATTCTACTTTAAATGATAGGTTGAGTTAAATTTTTTTTTTTATCAAAGTCGTACTACACTGAACATAAATAGTCAGTAAAAAGTAATTTTTGATATATCTAGGTTGGTTAGACCTATCGAATTCCTATTTTCGAGATAAAATCACTGAGTTGACTTAGCTAGGTATCGAGTTGTGACCAGACCTTAACACAAATTTTGATTTTCGAGATAAAATCACTGAATTGACTTAGCTAGGTATCGAGTTGTGACCACACCTTAACACACACACACACACACTGTGATTTTGACTTAGATAATTTCAACACTAAGGATCTAAGTTGAATCACACTTTAAAGGTTTCTTTGATTTCATTACTAGGCATTCTCTGAGGACAATCTTTGCGCAAGACTTCCCAGGACTTGTTTATTTATTTTTTTATTACTTGCTTTTATATTTTTGCATGAGTGCATGAACATGTTACATGACGTTTGTGGGTGTCGTCGCTATAAGCCCTTATGAGACTATAACTCGTCCACTATGGCCGCCTAGGGGTTTAAAAGCTTGTTGCATAAATTAAATGCAATCATGATCCCTATGAAAGTGGCCTAGTTAATTTAGTTACTTTTTATTTAGTCTTTTGCTCGAGACTAGAAAAGTCTTAAGTTTGGGGGTGTTTGATAAGTGTGATTTATACTCACTTATTCATACATTATTAACTTATTATTTGTTAGATTTTGTGTCATTTTTCGTATTTCGTAGTTTGTTTTATGTTTTATTGATATGAAGCATTAAAGCATGGATCTTGAGGCTAACATATGTGTTTTGGGAGCTTAAGGATACAAATGAAGCACGCGAGGAAGGAAAATACACAAAAACCACACATCCTGGCCTAGACTTGGGAGTTGCGATGTAACTTTTGGCGTCACGACGCCACCAACCATGAAAAATACATGTTTGTCCAGAGAAGTCGGCGTTGCGATGCCACGAACGAATTCCAACACCATAAGGATTCATTTTTCTACATGTAGAATGACTCAATGACTTCCTATAAATACATAATATGTCCAAAACCCTAGTGAGGAGAGGGAGACACATTTAGAGAGCTCAAAATATATAATTTAGAGGGATTCAAGGAGGGGATTGAAGATCAAGAAGATGAGACAAATGTGGTGACATCCGAAGATGAAATGATTCGATTCGGGTTTTATCTTATTAGATTTTGTGTCATTTTCCATATTTCATAGTTTGTTTTATGTTTTATTGATATTAAGCATTAGAGCATGGTTCTTGAGGCTAACACATGTGTTTTGGGAGCTTAGGGATCTAAATGAAGTACGCGGGGAAGGAAAATACGCAAAAAACCACATATCCTGGCCGAGACTAGGGCGTTGCGATGTAAATTTTGGCGTCGCGATACCATCAGCCATGAAGAATACATGTTTTTCCAGAGAAGCCGGCGTTGCGGTGCCACAAACGAATTTCAACACCATAAAGATTCAGTTTTCTAGATGCAGAATGACTCGAGGACTTCCTATAAATACATAGTGCGTCCAAAACCCTAGAGAGAAGAGAGATACATATTTAGAGAGCTCAAAACATATAATTTAGAGAGATCCAATGAGAGGATTGAAGAGCAAGAAGATGAGACGAAAATGGTGACGTCTGAAGACGAAATGATTCGATTCGAGTTTTATCTTCTAGTTTTTTCTTCAAACTCTTATGATGATCGATATGTTATTGACTCTGTTATTATTGTTATTTTATTTAGTCATGAAATAATTTTCTTATTCTAGAGGATGATGTAGTTTATGCTCGAATCTATATGTTTGATTGCTAATTATTTATTATGAAGTTTATTTATATTTTCTTGTGTTTAATGCTTTTGATTTGCTGGCCACAAATTAGATGATTCTATATTTAGAATTTATCATTCGGGAGAGGAGATTTTGAATATGATTTAGAAAATATAACATATGAATTTTTATAGAGTTCGGGAGGCCTATAATTCCTTTGAAGTCGTTAACAAAAGATCACAAAGCGTAATGAGTTGTTAATTACTAGATTTATATAGGGATATCAAAGTCAGTAATTAATAATCTTTTCACTCGTCACTCGGGAGAGTGAGTAGAATAATTTATGATTCTCGGCTTATAAACTAAGAAATTGAGTAATAATTGATTGACATAACAAATACATAAAGGATAGTTAAGTGAAATCAGACTCTAGAATTCATCTCATTCTGATATTTCTTAATTAAACGTTTTGACTTTTCGATTTTTTAGTTTTTTTTTAAATTTAAAATGATTTCTAAATAAAGTTAGGTTTATTAATTATAATATTTAGTGTGAATTTGATTTCAATCCCCGTGGGTTCGACACTTTTTATTCATCATTTACTAAAACTTGACACCGTATACTTACGGTATGATAATCTCACAACATGCTACCTCCAACAAATTAAAGAAATTAATATTATAAAATTTTCATTTGCAACCCACGATCATATGTTACCATGTGTGTTGATAATAGCTGTCAAATGAGCATATGGAAATCAAATTTAATCTATATTATAAAGATTTCACAAATTTAAATGATTAAAAAAGAAATAAACAAAAATAACTTGTATGAAATAACATAAAAATAAAAATATTTTTTTCACACAAAATAAAATAAATTTTTTTTAAAAGAAAATAACATATAAAGATAAAAGCATTTTAGTCAACTATCTCCTCACCTCAATCAAATTTAGACATTTTCCCCAATGTCTGAATAAGAAGATGCAGAGTTTAGAAAACATCACATGGTTAGTGTGGTATTGAAAATTGAATCTATAACACTACTACTAAAAATAAGGTTACATATTAAAATATAATAAAATGAAATCAAAACATTAAATGATATGTACTGGTAGTTGTGATCGTGGCTCACATCTTTCTCTGAGTCCAATAACGGATTGAACGCCCTCTATGGGTTGAATATATACTTCTCATCCAATTTTCTTATAAAATGACAAACATGATCTTTTAAAGTTAGATTCCCAAGACTAAATTGTTGTCTTTCTTTTTGAAATTATGTATGTAAATTGCGAATGAGTCTATCAAGTCCACTAGGATGCATCTCAAGAGTCAACGATAAATTATCTAATGACTCATTACTCAAGCCATCTATAATGTAATGAATTTTATCTTCACGATTATTAGACACCATTCCTAAAGAACGACAATGAGTGTTGCACATCCAACATGCATATTTATAACAAACACCTAATTATTTAGCTCTGCGTTTCTTAGCATATGTGTTTTTCTCCAAATCAAATATATAAGAGATGAATGAATCAAGAAATTTAAGGACTCATGTTTTAACCACTTCTTTCATGTAAGGGTTTAACCTTTTTTTGGGTGGTCGACATGTCATGACATTATCTTTTAAATGTATTATGCTTGTGTATTTTAAAGGATTAATGAATTTTATATCTTTTAAGTTTATCAAATTTCCTGTTTATGTTCTCTCAAAACAAATAACTTACCTTCTTGATTGCTTGTAAGGGAAGAAGAAATTACCGCAGGGTAAGTTTGTTTATCTCCAAGAAATGTATGTTTCAATACTTTAAGCAAAGTATTTAATTCTAATTTAGGTGTTTCTTCATGTTTCTCTTTTTTCATGTGTTCATAGTTCCTCAAAATTTTATTTCTCTCCATAATCTTCCAGTAAATGTGTAGAATCAAGTAAAGAAAAATCATTAGAAATAAATGTAGGAAACGACATTCCTTAGCGTGGCGGAAGTTGCTTGTGTGGGCACCGGCTCCGGTATGGATCTTTAAAATTTTCTTTGCCTTCTTCATTTGTTGTAGTAGATGAAATCAATCATTTGATGTCCAACGCTTGGATCAACCACTCGATCTTCCGAACTATGACTCGAAACCAACAAATCGAAGTGTGGGTTTCACTCACAAAGATTAAACTCTAAACAATTTAGAGAATTAAAATGTCACAATGGTGTTTGGCTTTTGGAATTTCAAACACTCTCACAACACTTGTGAATGCTTGAACTCTCTCTATTTTCTCTCATTTGCACTTGTGTGAATGAATGCAAAATGTTAACCTTAGAAGTGAGAGAAATGGTAGAGATTATATTCTCTTACAAAAGCCAACTAACCTTGTCATTAAGCATCTAATGCTTTCTTGCAATGGCCAACACAAAAATGTGAATGCCATACCAAAGCATAAGAAATGAAAAGCTAAAGATAATGACTTTGTCATTAAGCATCTAATGCTTTCTTTCAATGGCAAACACATAAATGTGGAGGCCACACCAAAGCATAAAAATGGATTAGCTAATGACAAAACTATTAGGTGTATACATGCCACCTAATAGACATAATAAGTTAGAGAGCATGACAAGCCATATGGCTTTGTCTCCAAGGTAAATAAAAATCACTATCTTAATAATGATTAAATTACCTTCAATTATGTTGTAGTAATTATCTCATAATTATTACTAACTTGATTATCTCATAATCAAGATTTGATTATCTAATAATCAAAGAATTCTAGAAAATATTAAGTTAAACTAATTTAACATAGTCTTCATTTGTGACATTAAATATTATTAATCTCATTAATAATATATAAATATAATGTGAGCATATTATTAGACAATCTAATTATATTAGGTTTGCTACAGTTAATCTAGCTAGCACGGGGACCAAATGGACCTACGGTTCCGAGCTCCAATAATTATGAATATTAATTAAATTATTTAATCAAATATTACGAATTATTAACTCTGTGTTATTCCATTAAAAACTCGAAGTTGAACTCCCGTTACCGTAGATGGATAAAATAAACCGAACAACTTCGGTATCCATCGATATAGTCATTACATATGGATATAGCCCTTCACGAATATCTCAAAAATAGAGCCAGGTCAAAAATCTATTAAACCCCTCTAAATATTTTGTCTCTTAAGCACCATTGATACTATAATGAACAATTAATTCATAACAATTATGAATATAAAACTTTGTATTCGTAATAGAAAAGTTGAGCGCTCAAATTGTGCAAGTCCCGAATCAACTCTTAAAAGAGACATTCTTCTGCTTCTCGTAAGAATGAGTGAATTCCATATCTATGTAAAACGTTCCCAGCTACACACCAAACCATATCCCCAAAATACGTAGTTATTGGCCAGAAATGCAACACCAACCTCACCATAGTAAATCAAATGACATAGCATGTCATGCAGTGGTTCGTAGTACACTCAGGATTAAGATCGAATCCATATATGACCATCTATTAGATAAAATGAATTTCTTCGGTTAACGAATATTAAAAGAAATTTGTATTTATCTGAGTCAAGTCCTATATGATCTCATCATACAAGGTGCCTCCATTCCTATGTCACTATATGAACGATCCCGGATCAAGGTCGTCATACAAGTATAGAATGGACCGCATCTATAGATAAACCACAAACAAAATACCTTCCTTGTTTGCTCTCTATGTACTATTTAGATTCCTAATTACAGACTTAAATCCTCTCGTGCATCAAATATACACTAAGTCTAAAGGTACAAGAGTAATCAAGGTAAACAAGATAATTGGACAATATGCGATATAAATCAAACAACTTTGATAAAATGAATAATGCATTTATTATTATTACAATAATCAAATCCGTTTACAATACATGAAGCTCTATGACATTAATCCCAACAATCTCCCACTTGGACTAGACAAATGAGACATGTCATGTAATCCTAAACCCTTTAGGTGACCTTCAAACACTTTAGCCGATAAGGTCTTTGTAAACGGATTAGCCAAGTTGTCTGCGGATGGAATCTGTGTGACAACGACATCTCCTCTCTGTACTATCTCCCTGATGAGGTGATATTTCCTCTCAATATGCTTACCCCTCTTGTGGCTTCTTGTTTCTTTTGAGTTCTCCACTACACCACTATTATCGCAATAAAGTGTGAATGATTTATCCATATCTGGAACAACTTCTAGATCTATCAAGAACTTACAGAGCCAGACTGCTTCTTTAGCTGCTTTAGAAGTTGCTACATATTCAGCCTTCATGGTGGAGTCAGCAATATAAGATTGCTTAATGCTCCTCCATATTATAGCCCTACCACCTAGGGTGAACACTGATCCAGATGTTGATTTCCTAGAATCGACATAGGTCTGAAAATCAGAGTTAGTATATCCTCTCAGAATCATATTCTGACTTGTATATACAAGCATATAATTTCTCGTTCTCCGAAGATACTTGAGAATATTTTTCCCTGCTACCCAATGATCTAATCCTGGGTTGGATTGAAACCTACTGACTACTCCTATTGCAAAACAGATGTCCGGTCTCGTGTATAACATAACATACATAAGACTTCCGACTACTGAAGCATATGTTATATGTCTCATCTCCTCAACTCATTGAAGTGTCTTAGAAGAATGTTCCTTAGATAAATGGATTCAATGCCTGGAAGTTAAATTACCTTTCTTGGAATTCTGCATACCAAATCACATAAGAATCTTGTCGATATAAGACGCTTGAGACATTGCTAACAGTCGTTTCTTGCGATCCCGAATGATCTGGATCCCAAGTACATAACTTGCCTCTCTCAAATCTTTCATTTGGAATTGGTTAGCTAGCCAGATTTCCACTTCCGATAATATCTTTACATCATTCCCAATGAGTAAAATAACATTGACGTATAACACAAGAAAACCCACCTTACCATCAATGATGCGATTGTAGACACAAGGCTCATCGATATTTTGTTCAAATTTATAAGACTTGATCGTAGTATCAAACCTTATATTCCAAGATCTAGATGCTTGCTTGAACCCATAAATGGACATTTGCAACTTGCAAACGTTTTGCTCTTGACCTTGGGTTATGAACCCCTCTAGTTGTACCCTATAGATACTCTCATCAAGATTGCCATCCAAGAATGCAGTCTTGACATCCATTTGCCAAATCTTATAGTCTTAATATGCGACAATGGAAAGAAGAATCCTGATGGATTTAAGAATGGCTACTGGCGAGAAAGTCTCTTCATAGTCAACTCCATCTTTCTGGGTATAACCTTTTGCCACTAGCCTAGCCTTGAAAGTCTGTACTTTCCCATTTATTCATTTTTCTCTCTTGTAGATTGACCGGCGTAAACACACACGTATAACGCAAGCGCACGTATCGTTCAAGTAGTATAAAAATATCGATCCCACGAGGACTTAATTCCTACTGTTGTTATTAATTGTTGAATCTATTTATTTACAAATATCTAATTAAATGGAGAAGAGAATAATTGTTTGATTGGTTGAATGTGGTTTTACAAAATAAATAAATAAAAAGACAAAAGAAAATACTAAGGAAAATAACAAAAGACACAAAGATCTAGGGTCGTGAATCATTCTAATATCATTTAAAAGATGAAGTGGTTATTTTATGTTTGTGTAATAAATCAGTTTACTAACCTGGAACACTAAATTATGCAAAAGCCTCTGTCGATGGTCAGACGCAAATACCCAGTTTAACCTAATTGAATCATATGTCTATGTCAATCAAATTATCTGGATTCATTAAGTTTAAGTTCCAATTATGGCTACCCCCGCCCGACAGGTATATTCCTATCCTGTAAGGAAATCTATTAAAGGGTTATCTATCCTCAAGGAAGATCGTGGGCTATTAAGTCTAAGGCTGAAACCTAAAATCCCTATGTCTAGTTCATTTTAGATTTACCACATCAATCTTATTGGTGATCAGACAACAAGAAGCATTAAGCTTAAGACTTAATAAGCAAACCTTTAAATTACCCAAACTATAAAATAACCCCTTATAAACCGGTGATATTAGAATTCATCACAACCCCAGATAACTAACACATAACTAGGGCTAGTAAAAACTTAAAAATAAAAGACATAAAATAAAAATGCTGAAAAGTAAAAGACATAAAGTAAAAGCTGAAAAGTAAATTGCTGAAAAGTAAAAGCTGAAAGTAAATTGCTGAAAAGTAAATTCCTGAAAATTAAATAAGTAAAAGTACAATAAAAGAAAATGCTGAGGTAAAAGGATCCGCTTTTATTACTTCTATTTTAGATATCTCCCTTAATATAATATATTAACTTTGCATGATAATTACCAACCAGCCATATAGGCGGTATCCAGATTAAGTCAAATTAATAATTAATTACCAACCGACAATCAGGCGGTATCCAGTTTAGTCAGGTTAAAACCAATTTAAATAATTACCAACCGACCAATATGGCGGTATCCTCGTTAAGTCAGGTTTTAACTAGTTTATATATTATAATTAAGGGAGATTAATCTAAATATTAGTCATAAAAGTTTTACCTTTTACCCCAGCAAATGGGAGTTACCTCCTCATTACTGAAAAGTAAAATTGAAAATTAAAGAAAGAAAAGTATTGTGCGTAAAAGTAAATTGCGGAAAGTAAAAACTGAAAAGTAAAGAAAAGAAGTGCGAAAGCGGAAATTAATTACTAAAAGCTATAAATAAACAAACAAGATACAATCTTCTTAGTATTCTTAAGGAATTCCTTAGAAGAAAGTATGAATTTTACAAATGAAATGGCTTGGTATTTATAGGCAAATTTTGCCTCCATCAAATCATCCACCAAATCAATTATTAATTGCTCCACTAATTGCTCCACCAAATCCATTATTAATTGCTCCACTAATCTCTTATCATGTTTGGTGATGATTTGATAATTTTTATATTTATTTATTAATTTATTTTTTGCTTTGAAAATGATTGAAAGTGACTTTAATAATTACACACTACACACTTCTGGATGGTTCATCAATTTCGGGGACGAAATCTTCAGAATTCGAAATTATTTTGTCTTTCAAAGTTGTAGATGTTTGAGTCTTCTTTAATCTGGAACTTGAATCAGCTCAATCCAATATCTGAGTAACAAGTTATGCCCAAAATACGACAGATGCGCAAAACTGGAATTTCCAAAACTGCACTTCGTCAAAACGCCCTTTCAAATTTCCAATCTCTAAAATTAAAATATCAAGTCCAATAATTGCCCTTATTTGACCCATATTTCGTCCTAAATGATTTCATTAAGTCCCAATATTATTTTATCTGCAAAATAAACTAAAACACATCAAAACGTTCATCAAACCCGAGAAACTAAATAAAATATTAAGTTAAAGGGGCGGTAAATATTGATATATTTTCCGCTCATCACACCCCCAAACCTAACATTTTGCTAGTCCTCGAGCAAAACTACAAAATAAAAATAAAATTAAACTAAGCCACTTTCGTAGGGATCACGGTTGCATTTAGCATATGCAACAAGCCTTTAAACCCATAGGTGTCCCTAGTGGACGAGTTATAGTCTCGTGGGGCTTACAGCAACGATACCCACAAACGTTTTACAAAAGTAAAAAGATAATAAAACTAATGCACACAAAAGCAAAAAGACAAGAGAAAAGAGAATAAAGAAGTTAGTGACTAATCAGGTGAAACTTCTACTTCAAGTTACTAATTGTTTTCTTTCCTTCTAAATTACCGAATAAGTAAATTCTCCGATTATTTTTACCATTCTCCATATACACAGCCAACAAAATATTAATCAACTCATTTTTGCCCACAACAGTCATAAATGCAGTTGATAAGAGAGTAATATTTTTGTCCTAAAGTTTTATCAGAATTCACACATTTTTGCAGCAATGGATTAATTTTTCTGATTTTTTCTTTGATTTTTCACTAGTTTTTATTTATATACAATATCTTCCATCTATGTAACGAGTGTTGGGTCGGTGGCTCCCAAACCAGTTGGCTTTAGGGCACCAGGTGTTAAGACACCCCTACGGACTTAATTACCCAAACTTCAGATATAATATATATATATATATTATATATATATATATATATACTATATATATATATATATATATATATTATATATATATTTGTAGCATCTTCGATCCATGTAACGAGCTTTGGGCCAGTGACTCCCAAACCAGTTGGCTTTAGGACACTAGGTGTTAAAACACCCTTACAGACTTAATAACTCGGATCTCAGATGTTTTTTTTTTTTACTCCATTGTTTTTTGAGATGCTTCCTCCAATTAAACTAGAGCACTGAATATTACAAACTTTTCAATTTAGCTCATGTCCGTATGTTACTATATATGTTGATAATATCTGCTAACTAAACATATGAAGATTCCTTTTAGTCCGTTTTATGGAGAATTCACAAACTAAATAATTCAAAATGAAAAAAACAAAAATTAACTTGTTTCGAAATAGGCTTGAGATACGTCTCAGGAGTGGAAACTCCTTACTCGGCTATCTTTTACCAATTTCACCTTTTTAGTCAAAATAAAAAAACACAAAAACACAAAATATTTTTGTAATTTTTGAAAATTTTCCAATTTTTTTGTATTTTTCGAATAATTTTGGACTAAAAATAAAAACAACACACAAACTAAAAACAAGGTACTGATCAACTAATTCCCTCCCCCAAACCTAAATGAGACATTGTCCCCAATGTCTTAAACAGTAAAAGGAGAGTTAAGAAGGTCGTACCTGGTTAGCTGAAATCTACAGGAAATTAAAGGTTAAGATCCAGATTAATTCTACGCCTCTTACCACGATCGTCCTCGGACCAATTTATCTTAGAAATGATAGGGTCAACTTGTGGTTCATAGGCTATGAGTTGGTCTATTAGATCCGGAGCAGTTCTGGCAGTGAAGAGGAGTTCTTTCAAAGGTTTTGACACGAACCCATTTCTCCGAGCATCATCAAGAAACACACAAAGAAAATCATAAAATCCATCAACATTAAACAGTCCAAGTGGTTTCTGGTGTATGTTCAGGTTCGCCCAAGATAGTACAATAAAAATTTCCTCCAATGTGCCCAAGCCACCTGGCAAAGCAATAAAAGCATCAGCACGGTTAATCATTTCTACCAATCGTTCAGACATACCTGGCACGATCAGTTCCTCTCCGTTTGATGATCCAATAAGATTTGCCTCTGCCAAGGGTTTTGGGATGATTCCCAAAACATGACTGCCTCCTTCCTGTACAGCCTTTGAAACGATCCCCATTAGTCCAAGATTTCCTCCGCCATATATTAAGTGCATATTCCTTGCAGCTAAGACTCGACCCAATTCCTGTACTGCTTCTATGTATTGTGGCTTAGTACCAACACTACTACCACAAAACACGCAGATGTTTTCAACTCGTCTTCTTGAAGTGGCTTCCATTTTTTTTTGTATTTCTTTTTCAACTCTGGATGCCTTCAAAAGTGCAATGACGGGCTGAATTTATAGTACCTGAAAAAGGGTGAGTAATAATAGCACTAATATCTTCCAAAGGACGATTGTTAGCTAAACAACAAAAGAGATCGTGAAAGGTCAAAAAGTCTGGATCCTATCTACGAAAATAAAGATAATTACAATAGAAAAGCGAATCAAAGCAATAATTAAGGCAACAGAATTGTGTACGCAATACACCACTCGTTTGGTATATAAATCCATTAGGATGCGTCTCAAGATTTCATTCTTTACTCAGCCATCTCTAATAAATTGGTTCTCATCTTTGTGATTGCCAAACACCATTCCTTCTATTTTAAAATGCTTCGTTTGTGCCTTTCCCTATAAAAATAACACACAAAATTAAAAAGTTCACACAAAATATGAAAACAGAAATTACAACAAATTGCATGGGTTGCCTCCCTGCTAGCGCTAAATTTTACGTCTTCAGCCAGACGTGACTGAAATTCATCTGTTAAGGAGGTTTCAATGTCGTTTTAGATGTCCGATCAAAAACAATCCCGTGAGCGTTGCTTTTGAAGGGTCTCTTCCAACGGTAAGGTGACAAAAAGAGTTTTGTCCCATTCAGTGCTCGTGCCACCTTTTTGCTCCTTGTTGTTCCAGTGGTTCCTGCAAAGAAAGAAAGAAAATCAGGAGGTCTTATATGGTGCTTGACTTGGAATGGAAGTTCCTTTCTGTCAAGCTTCTGGGTGATATCTTTGATTTGTACTCCCCAAAACAGCGATGTTTCTCCTGAATGCTCTGGATCTTTATTAAGGTCAGACATTTGCTCCTCCATTTGCTCTGCTTCTTGCTCCACCTTTTCTTCACAGATGTATTGTAAAATTTTTGTATTCAGCTCTTCATCTGTCATCTGTGAAATACATGCTTCAAAATTGTCAACCTGAGGATGCAAAGATGTTTCTGACATTAGGTTTTCATCCTCTGATACGACCGAAATGAATGGTTCAGATAGATCTTCTTCAAACATCATGGTAAAGCATGCTCCAAGATCTTCATTTTGAGGATTGAAAGTTTGATCCTTCGTTGTTGGTGCAGTCGGTACAAATAGATCAGCTTCATCCTCGTCAGAATCTGAATAATAAAAGTCAAATTGAGACTTTGCCGGTTCGGGCTCCTGAACTGATACCTCTGGTTGTTGATACTGCTCAGCCTCCTCCTCTGTTGAAGTGTCATTGTGAAATGATTGGTACTTGAAGGCTTCATCAGTGTCATCTGAAGCTGGTTCTTGAGGTATATAGTCCTGGTTTTCTGTGAATTGTCTCATTTGATCTGTCATCATTTGAAGGATTTCTGATTGTCTCTGAATTTGTGCATCTAATTGAGCTTCCCGTTCTACGAGCCAATCTTTGAGCATGTGAATCTTTGATGGTTCTGATTGTTGATGGAAATCATAGGTAGATGGTGGATAAGATGAAAAATGTGGTTCTGTGAAATGTGATGGCTCGTCATACCATGAAGGATCTTGATAGCTCTGCCACCCTAAACGGTATATACATTGATCGCTCGGGTGGTTACCATCACATATCATACATCTCCCCATCTCGTTCTGTTGAGCAAATGTGGTATTGCTTGGTTCTGGCATCCAGTGATAATTGTTGGGCTGGACAACAGGCCTCAGAAAACCGGACTGTTGCGCCCAGATTTGGGGTGTATTTTCAAGTAAAGCTCGTGATCTCTCAATCTCCCCAATAGTTCCATTTTTTCAATCACCTGGAAATACAATAAAGAAATAAAAATTACAGATAAAGAAAATTAGATACAAGTAAATTAGATAGCTTCAAAATTAATAACTCAAGAAAAATAAGTCCCCGGCAACGGCGCCAAAAACTTGACTGGCGTAAACACACACGTATAACGCAAGCGCACGTATCGTTCAAGTAGTATAAAAATATCGATCCCACGAGGACTTAATTCCTAATGTTGTTATTAATTGTTGAATCTATTTATTTACAAATATCTAATTAAATGGAGAAGAGAATGATTGTTTGATTGGTTGAATGTGGTTTTACAAAAAATAAATAAATAAAAAGACAAAAGAAAATACTAAGGAAAATAACAAAAGACACAAAGATCTAGGGTCGTGAATCATTCTAATATCATTTAAAAGATAAAGTGGTTATTTTATGTTTGTGTAATAAATCAGTTTACTAACCTGGAACACTAAATTATGCAAAAGCCTCTGTCGATGGTCAGACGCAAATACCCAGTTTAACCTAATTGAATCATATGTCTATGTCAATCAAATTATATGGATTCATTAAGTTTAAGTTCCAATTATGGCTACCCCCGCCCGACAGGTATATTCCTATCCTGTAAGGAAATCTATTAAAGGGTTATCTATCCTCAAGGAAGATCGTGGGCTATTAAGTCTAAGGCTGAAACCTAAAATCCCTATGTCTAGTTCATTTTAGATTTACCACATCAATCTTATTGGTGATCAGACAACAAGAAGCATTAGCTTAAGACTTAATAAGCAAACCTTTAAATTACCCAAACTATAAAATAACCCCTTATAAACCGGTGATATTAGAATTCATCACAACCCCAGATAACTAACACATAACTAGGGCTAGTAAAAACTTAAAAATAAAAGACATAAAATAAAAATGCTGAAAAGTAAAAGACATAAAGTAAAAGCTGAAAATAAATTGCTGAAAAGTAAAAGCTGAAAGTAAATTGCTGAAGTAAATTGCTGAAAAGTAAATTCCTGAAAATTAATAAAGTAAAAGTACAATAAAAGAAAATGCTGAGGTAAAAGGATCCGCTTTTATTACTTCTATTTTAGATATCTCCCTTAATATAATATATTAACTTTGCATGATAATTACCAACCAGCCATATAGGCGGTATCCAGATTAAGTCAAATTAATAATTAATTACCAACCGACCAATCAGGCGGTATCCAGTTTAGTCAGGTTAAAACCAATTTAAATAATTACCAACCGACCAATATGGCGGTATCCTCGTTAAGTCAGGTTTTAACTAGTTTATATATATTATATTAAGGGAGATTAATCTAAATATTAGTCATAAAAGTTTTACCTTTTACCCCAGCAAAGGGGAGTTACCTCCTCATTACTGAAAAGTAAAAATTGAAAATTAAAGAAAGAAAAGTATTGTGCGTAAAAGTAAATTGCGGAAAGTAAAAACTGAAAAGTAAAGAAAAGAAAGTGCGAAAGCGGAAATTAATTACTAAAAGCTATAAATAAACAAACAAGATACAATCTTCTTAGTATTCTTAAGGAATTCCTTAGAAGAAAGTATGAATTTTACAAATGAAATGGCTTGGTATTTATAGGCAAAATTTTGCCTCCATCAAATCATCCACCAAATCAATTATTAATTGCTCCACTAATTGCTCCACCAAATCCATTATTAATTGCTCCACTAATCTCTTATCATGTTTGGTGATGATTTGATAATTTTTATTATTTATTTATTAATTTATTTTTTGCTTTGAAAATGATTGAAAGTGACTTTAATAATTACACACTACACACTTCTGGATGGTTCATCAATTTCGGGGACGAAATCTTCAGAATTCGAAATTATTTTGTCTTTCAAAGTTGTAGATATTTGAGTCTTCTTTAATCTGGAACTTGAATCCGCTCAATACAATATCTGTGTAACAAGTTATGCCCAAAATACGACAGATGCGCAAAACTGGAATTTCCAAAACTGCACTTCGTCAAAACGCCCTTTCAAATTTCCAATCTCTAAAATTAAAATATCAAGTCCAATAATTGCCCTTATTTGACCCATATTTCGTCCTAAATGATTTCATTAAGTCCCAATATATTTTATCTGCAAAATAAACTAAAACACATCAAAACGTTCATCAAACCCGAGAAACTAAATAAAATATTAAGTTAAAGGGGCGGTAAATATTGATATATTTTCCGCTCATCATAGATCCACTTGAAACCTATGGGTTTTACTCCATCAGGTTGGTCTACAAGTTCCCAAACTGAGTTAGAGTACATAGACTCCATCTCTAGGTTCATAGCTTTAAGCCATTCCTCTTTATCAGTATCTTCCATTGCACTACGATAGGTCAATGGATCATATACCATCACATGATGCAACGACATGCACCTCTCCATTTCCTAGATATCGTTTTGGTTGTCTTACAACCCTTCCACTACGTCTAGGTGGTATGGTAACCTGATAAACTTGCATCTGACTTTCAGATGTAGAATTGTTATGTCATTGTCAATATTTGACAATGGTATACTGGTCGTACCAGCAAGTAACTCCTCAAGTAACACTTTACTTCGAGGTTTGAACTCTCTCATATAGTCCTCCTCAAGAAATGTAGCATTTATCAACACAAATAATTTCCTTAGGATTGCCTACAAATAGGCACACATGTGAACGTGGTTCCAACTTAGTAGTCTTATTCTTTAGCATATGTGTTGGACACCCCCATATGCGGAAATACCGTAAACTAGCTTTACGACCATTCCACAACTCTAATGGAATCTTATGAATAGACTTAGAAGGAACTACATTCAGGATATACATTGTTGTTTGCAATGCATACCCTCAGAGTGAACTAGGTAGAGTGCTATAACTAAACATTGATCTCATCATGTCTAGTAGGGTCCGATTTGTCTTTTCTGCAATACCATTTTATTGTGGTGTTCCAGGTGCTGTGAGCTGTGAAACAATTCCATGCTCAACTAAGAATTCCTCGAAATCTCAAGGTATTCTCCTCAACGATTTGATCGTAGAATTTTGATGCTTTTACCTAACTGGTTCTCAACCTCAGCACGATACTCTTTGAACTTTTCAAATGTATCTGACTTGTACTGCATTAGGTAAACATACCCATATCTGGAATAATCGTCAATGAAAGTGACGAAGTATTCATAACCACCTCGGGCTTTTACATTCATTGGTCCGCAAACGTCCGAATGTATTAGCTCAAGTGTTTCTTTGGCTTTTATCCATTTTCCAGTAAAAATGCCTCTTAGTCATTTTGCCTTCTAGACATGATTCGCACACAAGTAAAGTATCGAGTCTTAACTGATTTAAAACTCAGTTCTTAATTAGTCTATCTATCTGGTCAAGGCTAATGTGACCAAGTCTAAGGTGCAATAAATAGGTATCATCATGAGAAATCTTTTGCCATTTAGTTTTAGATTTTTCAATCCTAAATATTTCAGTATTAAGCAGTGATTCATGCATTAATTGTCTTAATACATATAAATTTAATCCATTTCAACTAATAATAACTTATTTGTTATTAAATGAAATAGAAAAACCACATTCCGTAAGTTTTGTTACAGAAATCAAATTCCTGTGAAAACCAGGAATATATAGCACACCATTCAAACATAAATAACTCTTATTAAAATTCAAATTTGAAACTCCCACTGCTTTTGCTGAAACAACATCCCTTATCCCAACTCTCATGGTAAAACTACCTTCAGCAAGGTCCCTCCATGAGTCAAGTAGCTGCAAAGGAACAACAAACATGGTTAGTGGCACCAGAATCAACAATCCATATGGATTTATCATCCTCCACCAAAAGTGACTCAATGACAAGTAAATCGTATTTACCTGTATTTTTCTTCTCTTTAAGCTCAGCAAGGTATTTCAGACAATTCCTTTTCCAATGCCCTTGTTGTTCACAATGGAAACATTTTCCTTTGGCATTGGTTCATTTAGAGCCTTTATTGTTCTTCTTTTTCATTGGGTTTTCCTTAGCCTTCCAATTGCCTTTATTCTTCTTCTTCTTTGCAGATTTAGAAGATTCAACAATATTTGCCTCTGTATTGGACCTACGAGGACCCATCATGACGGACTCGTAATTGGTGAGCTCATTTAGCAGTTCAGTCAACGTAAAAGTCAACTTATTCAATAACAGTTGCTTTTAAACTGCAGGAAACTCTTCGGAAGGGTTTCCATGATCATTTTCACATGGCTTTGCACATTGATATGTTCACCATAGGTTTCAGCCATATTAAGATGAGACATCATCATTAACATATGGTCTCAGACTGATATGCCTTCATTCATTCTACCGGTCAATACAGAGACTATTGCCTCATGTTGTTGCCGGTGTGAAAGTTGTCCAAACATTTTCTGTAATAACTGCATAATCCTTGATGCTATCGCCATAGGCTCATGCTGTGCAGCAAGAACCTCAGACATAGATTCTATCAAATAGCTATGGGCTTTCTCATTAGCTTTAATCCAATTATTAAAGGCATTACGTGCAGATCTTCCATCATTTGGTGCTGGCTCAGGAGGACATTCCTCCATTAGGATAAATTTAAGGTCTTCGCAGACCAAAATATCATTCATGTCACTTTTCCATTTAACATAGTTTTCCATGGGTAATTTTTCTTTTTTGAGAATTGAGATAATTGCAGATGCCATGGCTGAAAAATAATAAACATGCATTCAACATTCATTCGTCGCATATTAAAATTGTCAAATATTTAGGCATAAAATTAAACATGATGCATGATGCATGATCAATGTATAATGAATTAGAAACCTAAAAAATTACTAAGCCATGGTTATCTATCATTCCACAAATAAGTATCACCGTAGGGTAGGTCAAGTATTCGCATGATAGACTGAGACATTCTCAATTGATTAATATATCTGAAATAACTCTTATTCATATATTAATCAACTACCGTTATTTTGATCAATGATGTCTTGATTAAAAATGTAATCATTCCTTTGTGAGTGTGACCCATTATTTCGGAACCATTGGACTTAACTAGTGAAGTACCGCCGTAGTGTTGGAGTTTCTACGGTCCCAAGGATCGAATACAAAGCAAGAAATAAACATGCGAATACATCACAGAGTTGCGGAATACTCACATCGATCGGTTGAGCGACGCTACCACGAACAAAAATTAATTTTCTGCTCACTGTCATGCTCGGCAGTGAGCTGCTGTTCTTCCTCCAAGATGCGGCTTTGGTGCTCCTTGAACAAGCTCCAAGCTTCATCAAACGATTCCAAGCTCATGGGTGGACTTCCCTATCACCTTCGCATGTCTCTCGGAGTGCTAGCTCTCAAGAAATTTGCCACAAATTTCCCACACTTTGGCTTCCCTTAGCTCACGGCAGTGAGCTGTGAAAGAAAAGAGAAAAATTATGCCCTAGGCGTGAATGAGAGGGAGAGAAAAAAGAGAGAGTGAGTTGTGTGATGGTTGGCAAAAAAGTATGTATCTAATACCACTTTTGATTTTCAAAAAATCAATTAATTGATTTCCAAAATAAAAAACAAATACCAAATATTTAAATATATTAAATGTCTATCATGCCATCACACTTGAGTGTATTACACTCCACCATCAACTTCCATCAAGTCACATCACTCAATCAATCAAGTGACAAGTTGTCACATCACTCAAAGTGACTAATGATTTGACGCTTGATGCGACTAGTGATTTGACGCTTGATTTGACTTACGTGCCGCACCCGAATTCGAAATGCGAATGCGCTCGCAAAAAATCTCGGGCTCGGGTTCGCTAATTCCAAATTAACGAATTTTCCGTTGCGAGGCAATTAAATGATTATGCCTAGCGAAATCACTATTCACGTCGTTAACGAATTAATTCTAAATTAACTCTTTCGCCCGAATTAAAATCTAATTTTAATTCCGCGTCGAAATCCAATTTCATATAATATATCGAATATATTATTTTATCGATTAATTCCAAATTAATCGTTTTCTCTCTTTAATTGATATTTTATCCCAGATAAAATATCTCCGCAATTAATCCCAGATTAATTTTCTATCTCTTCTAATTAATCCCAGATTAATTAAAGTGCGAGTCATACGTCATCGGTGAATCTTCGGGAAGCGACCCATGAGATCCCCGGATATGTTGGCAGTAAATTCGGTCGTCGGACTATCCGAACACGTAAGTACCTAGTACTACGTTTGTACCGATTTACAAGACAATGTTGGCTTCTAGCAAAGCGCCATGCCTACCCAATTCTCCAGAAATATCCTTACAGGAATATAAGGATCTATATCAGGCGTAGTATACGTAGTATTGCGTATGTCGATCCAGTATCGGATGATCACGTGCTAGGCCTGAGGCTGGATATGTGTCTGCCCTGTACGAATCACATGTCGGATGTCTAGTAACTAGTCTATATAATCAGATAAACATGACCTTGTCATTTATCTCAATGATTGCAGTACATAAGAGTACTAGTACCGTATCCTACGTGACCATCATCTCCATATGACTGAAGTGATACTTCCATCTTGACATCACACCCAACACACTACGATTCTCAATATACCCAGCAAAGGCGTACACAGAACCTGTTAAAGCCCTGGATGACCACAACCAAAGTATATTGATTTTCGCAAGTATTAACGGTGCAAGTCTCAGGTTAAGACCAAATACACCTACCCTGATTTCGGACTTCCATAGACACATAGTCATACTACCAATGGAATTCCGAGGGGGTCTATCCAGAGCGAAGCTGTTTCCCGTACCATCGGTAAAACACAACCTCCTATTACACTTGCATGAGTATCCTATACCCAAATATATGAGAACTATGTCGTTATGCCCTCACAACGCGCACAAGTGTAATACTAGTCTTTTACGCATTTATCGATGTCCAATCTCGACAATGCTCTGACTAGGGATATTTAATTATTAATCCTTCGTGGACTGATACTGTCTCATATCATTCTCAATCCAGGACTATTCATAGGGACCTCCTATCATTTATATATCTTGGTGATCTAATCACAAATGATAAGAGAGCAATCTCCTTTGTCACATAGTTAATTTGTACAACAACACCATGATCTGTACAAATAGTGACGCTATGGGTCATAATTGTCCAACAATATCCCACTTGGCCTATAGCCAGTCACTCGAGTGTCTGACACCCGAACTATGTACGGTTGGCTCAAATTGCTGTGAAAAGGCTTTCGTCAGCGGATTTGCATGATTATCGTCTGATGCGATTTATATGATAATCATATCGCCATGATGTATGATCCGAACGAATCAGATGAATAGTCGAAGTATGTATCTGGATCGTTGATGGGACCATTAATTCTTTAGCCTGCGCTGCAGCCTAACTCAGCTGCTAACAGAACTATATCTAATCTAATTAGATTTTGTATCGACCCAGAAGGCTTCTATTGCTGCCTCAGCTGCAACAATAACCCGCATTTGTTGTTTATTCGGTAACAATATCTTGCTTGGAAAATTTCCAGCTCACTGTTCCGTTATTCAAACTGTATAGTACCGTTGTTACGACTGATAGTCGTTTTATCAGTTAGGAAACTTGCTACAGTGATCCCAATCACTTCAAGTTCTCCATCTCCATAGTATAAGACAACATCCTTAGTTCTCTAAGATACTAAGTATGTTCTTAACTTCTATCCAGTGACTATCACTAGGATTGACCCGATTGTGAATTCATATGCTCAAAGCGTATGAGACACCAGGTCGCGTACATTTTTCAATGTAGGATTTCTCGGAGAGTTTCCTCGAAAGCCAAGCTTTCACCGATTATTTTATGGGAATATCATTTCCAAGAAATGACATATTTTATCATTATTTATAGGACAGCCACTGTCAGTGCGCTCCCACTAACCTCCTTATATACACAAGAATCAATTTGTTTTGAATTAAATCATAAACTATTATGATTACATCAAAACGACAATTCCAAGAACCTAATGCTTGCTTCAATCCAAACATGGATCGAATAACTTGCAAACCTTGTTTGCTAATTTTGGTACGACAAAACCGATAGGATGTTGTAAACATCCTCCAAAAGGTTTCCTTTTTCAGGAAAGCGATTTTCCCGTTCAGCTGTCATATTTCATAAATGAAACATGCAGTATTAGCAAGCATTATCCAAATGGATTCACCGTGGCAACATGTAAAAGGTTTCGTCGTAGTCAACACAATGTTGATAACGATACCTTTCCGCTAAAAGCTTAACTTTATACGTTGGTATGTTGCTATCCATGTATGTCTTCCGTGAAGACTTATAAGTACCAATAACACAATGCCTTGCGGTACAACAACTAGTATCCAAACTTGGTTGTTTACATGGAATCTATTTCGGACTCATGGCACTTTGCCATAATAGGGGAGTCGATACCTTGTATCACTTCCTCATACGTAGTCAGTTGGTATTCCTCAATAAGATTGACATCTTTATGAGGTGAGATCAGAAACCCATACCCCAGGTTGTTCTCTGACTCTCTCCGACATACGCGGTTCTTGTGTATTCGAAGATTAATGGTATAGTTTCATCATTGATGAACTATTTATGTTCCATTAAGGAATATGTACCAGGAATAATATTACTACGATTTTCATCGAGTTTTACTATCCTCCCACTTACCACTACATATCGGTATTCCTCTTAGGAAAAATGTATGACGAGCAACAATTAAATTGTTCTCTTGTGAGTTGTATAAGTACTATACTTATGTATCCATAGGATAACCTACAATTGGCACTTATCCAATTTGGGTTTTAGTTTGGTATCATCCAAACGTATGCCTAGCATACCCAAATCATTAGGAATGAGAGACCCGATTTCTATCCTATTCATATCTAATATGAAATCTGTCAAACAGATTTTATGGAACCTTATTCAAAATAAGTTCTTGCACTGTTAATGCTTATCCGTTGAAGGAAATGGTAGCTCAAAGCGACTAATGATTAACCTTATTATGTCCTATAAAATTCGATTTCTCCGTTAAGACACACCGTCAAATTGACGTGTTCCGGGAGGAGTCCTCATTGAAAGAATACTATACTCTTTCAAGTATATTAGAAACTTATTGCTTAAGTATTTTCTATTACGGTCTTACCGTGACGGTTTAATACTTTAGACGATCTGTTTGTCTATTTCGTGTCGAAACAATAAAAGTTTCCGATTTGTGTTTCATAAGAAACACATAACCATAACGCGATGCCACATCCGTAAAGGTCACGAAATATTCATATCCACCTCTAGCCTAGCTAGACATGGGCCCACTTGCTTCACTATGAACTAGGGCTAACAGATCAGTGACATTTTCACTTTTACCAAGTAAATAGTGTTTTAGGCACTTTGCCCAATAAACTAGATTCGTAGACTTTATTTGAATATGATCAAATTTGTCCTAGTACCCACTCTTCGAAAGTGTGGATATACGATTCTTGTTTAATTGTGTCCCAGACAACAATGCCATAATATGTTTCAACTGATCAAATCAGTTTGAGCTATTCGTTTGTCATTTTGTATGTTTGAGATTTATTTATATTCAAAATATAAATGCTGTTATTCACATCTAATGTGTTTATCTCAATATCATCTTTATATAATAAAACACTTTAGTGTTCTAGAATATAAAGGTACATCCGCAACAGATTATACACTGATACAAAGATAATGTTTCTAGTCAAACTAGTTACATTATAACAGTTTCCTAATTTAAGTACACACCCGAGGGTATTTCCTAAACTTAGGTATCTACGGTCAAAACAACGACTTTCGTCCCGTTTCCAATTCGCAGATAAATCTCATATGAAGTCAGTATCCTGCTCATAGCAGATTCTGAACATCAGTATATATTTATGTACCACACTAAGTATCTAAAATCTAATTTTAATACTAGTAGTGAACATAATATGGCAAACATATTTGAAGTCGGAGCCTTGCACCGTCTTCAATTCCTTCATGTCTGCCTTGTCCAAACGGCAGTCACGCTTCCGCGATCCCGTTTGCCACAATTTAGGCAGACATTTTGGGATATGTCCTTTATCTTCCCATAAGATTATAATGATTTTGCCTTTGCCCCTTTTCAACATTCCAGAAGCCTTTTGGCCAAGCCTTGGCCTTCTAGAATATCGAAGTAAGGTGCGCCTTGCGCTACTTGCCTTATTGGAAAGTTTGACTTTATCTCATTGAGAATAGTCATTAACTCTCCAAGAGTTATGTATTGCAATTTAGTACTTCTAAAAATCTAAGTTTAGATTTATGAATATCCTTCAATTTCATTATCATACTTTAAGGATCTAATCCTTAGTTCTGATTAAGAAATTAAGGAGTCTATTGCGACAAGCTTAATGGATTAAGCACTAAAGTTATCATCACATAAATCTTCCAAAGATTATGCTCTACTATTTGCTTAACTCCGGGCTTAGGCATAATATGTTATTTTATCAAATAAAGTAACTTATTATTTTCCAGGACCATCCTGAAATTTTATTCCCAATTTGAAAATTAAACCATTTAAATACATTTTCCTTAGTTCCACTACATATCGGTATTCCTCTTAGGAAAAATGTATGACGAGCAACAATTAAATTGTTCTCTTGTGAGTTGTATAAGTACTATACTTATGTATCCATAGGATAACCTACAATTGGCACTTATCCAATTTGGGTTTTAGTTTGGTATCATCCAAACGTATGCCTAGCATACCCAAATCATTAGGAATGAGAGACCCGATTTCTATCCTATTCATATCTAATATGAAATCTGTCAAACAGATTTTATGGAACCTTATTCAAAATAAGTTCTTGCACTGTTAATGCTTATCCGTTGAAGGAAATGGTAGCTCAAAGCGACTAATGATTAACCTTATTATGTCCTATAAAATTCGATTTCTCCGTTAAGACACACCGTCAAATTGACGTGTTCCGGGAGGAGTCCTCATTGAAAGAATACTATACTCTTTCAAGTATATTAGAAACTTATTGCTTAAGTATTTTCTATTACGGTCTTACCGTGACGGTTTAATACTTTAGACGATCTGTTTGTCTATTTCGTGTCGAAACAATAAAAGTTTCCGATTTGTGTTTCATAAGAAAACATAACCATAACGCGATGCCACATCCGTAAAGGTCACGAAATATTCATATCCACCTCTAGCCTAGCTAGACATGGGCCCACTTGCTTCACTATGAACTAGGGCTAACAGATCAGTGACATTTTCACTTTTACCAAGTAAATAGTGTTTTAGGCACTTTGCCCAATAAACTAGATTCGTAGACTTTATTTGAATATGATCAAATTTGTCCTAGTACCCACTCTTCGAAAGTGTGGATATACGATTCTTGTTTAATTGTGTCCCAGACAACAATGCCATAATATGTTTCAACTGATCAAATCAGTTTGAGCTATTCGTTTGTCATTTTGTATGTTTGAGATTTATTTATATTCAAAATATAAATGCTGTTATTCACATCTAATGTGTTTATCTCAATATCATCTTTATATAATAAAACACTTTAGTGTTCTAGAATATAAAGGTACATCCGCAACAGATTATACACTGATACAAAGATAATGTTTCTAGTCAAACTAGTTACATTATAACAGTTTCCTAATTTAAGTACACACCCGAGGGTATTTCCTAAACTTAGGTATCTACGGTCAAAACAACGACTTTCGTCCCGTTTCCAATTCGCAGATAAATCTCATTATGAAGTCAGTATCCTGCTCATAGCAGATTCTGAACATCAGTATATATTTATGTACCACACTAAGTATCTAAAATCTAATTTTAATACTAGTAGTGAACATAATATGGCAAACATATTTGAAGTCGGAGCCTTGCACCGTCTTCAATTCCTTCATGTCTGCCTTGTCCAAACGGCAGTCACGCTTCCGCGATCCCGTTTGCCACAATTTAGGCAGACATTTTGGGATATGTCCTTTATCTTCCCATAAGATTATAATGATTTTGCCTTTGCCCCTTTTCAACATTCCAGAAGCCTTTTGGCCAAGCCTTGGCCTTCTAGAATATCGAAGTAAGGTGCGCCTTGCGCTACTTGCCTTATTGGAAAGTTTGACTTTATCTCATTGAGAATAGTCATTAACTCTCCAAGAGTTATGTATTGCAATTTAGTACTTCTAAAAATCTAAGTTTAGATTTATGAATATCCTTCAATTTCATTATCATACTTTAAGGATCTAATCCTTAGTTCTGATTAAGAAATTAAGGAGTCTATTGCGACAAGCTTAATGGATTAAGCACTAAAGTTATCATCACATAAATCTTCCAAAGATTATGCTCTACTATTTGCTTAACTCCGGGCTTAGGCATAATATGTTATTTTATCAAATAAAGTAACTTATTATTTTCCAGGACCATCCTGAAATTTTATTCCCAATTTGAAAATTAAACCATTTAAATACATTTTCCTTAGTTCCACTACATATCGGTATTCCTCTTAGGAAAAATGTATGACGAGCAACAATTAAATTGTTCTCTTGTGAGTTGTATAAGTACTATACTTATGTATCCATAGGATAACCTACAATTGGCACTTATCCAATTGGGTTTTAGTTTGGTATCATCCAAACGTATGCCTAGCATACCAAATCATTAGGAATGAGAGACCCGATTTCTATCCTATTCATATCTAATATGAAATCTGTCAACACAGATTTTATGGAACCTTATTCAAAATAAGTTCTTGCACTGTTAATGCTTATCCGTTGAAGGAAATGGTAGCTCAAAGCGACTAATGATTAACCTTATTATGTCCTATAAAATTCGATTTCTCCGTTAAGACACACCGTCAAATTGACGTGTTCCGGGAGGAGTCCTCATTGAAAGAATACTATACTCTTTCAAGTATATTAGAAACTTATTGCTTAAGTATTTTCTATTACGGTCTTACCGTGACGGTTTAATACTTTAGACGATCTGTTTGTCTATTCGTGTCGAAACAATAAAAGTTTCCGATTTGTGTTTCATAAGAAACACATAACCATAACGCGATGCCACATCCGTAAAGGTCACGAAATATTCATATCCACCTCTAGCCTAGCTAGACATGGGCCCACTTGCTTCACTATGAACTAGGGCTAACAGATCAGTGACATTTTCACTTTTACCAAGTAAGTAAATAGTGTTTTAGGCACTTTGCCCAATAAACTAGATTCGTAGACTTTATGAATATGATCAAATTTGTCCTAGTACCCACTCTTCGAAAGTGTGGATATACGATTCTGTTTAATTGTGTCCCAGACAACAATGCCATAATATGTTTCAACTGATCAAATCAGTTTGAGCTATTCGTTTGTCATTTTGTATGTTTGAGATTTATTTATATTCAAAATATAAATGCTGTTATTCACATCTAATGTGTATCTCAATATCATCTTTATATAATAAAACACTTTAGTGTTCTAGAATATAAAGGTACATCCGCAACAGATTATACACTGATACAAAGATAATGTTTCTAGTCAAACTAGTTACATTATAACAGTTTCCTAATTTAAGTACACACCGAGGGTATTTCCTAAACTTAGGTATCTACGGTCAAAACAACGACTTTCGTCCCGTTTCCAATTCGCAGATAAATCTCATTATGAAGTCAGTATCCTGCTCATAGCAGATTCTGAACATCAGTATATATTTATGTACCACACTAAGTATCTAAAATCTAATTTTAATACTAGTAGTGAACATAATATGGCAAACATATTTGAAGTCGGAGCCTTGCACCGTCTTCAATTCCTTCATGTCTGCCTTGTCCAAACGGCAGTCACGCTTCCGCGATCCCGTTTGCCACAATTTAGGCAGACATTTTGGGATATGTCCTTTATCTTCCCATAAGATTATAATGATTTTGCCTTTGCCCCTTTTCAACATTCCAGAAGCCTTTTGGCCAAGCCTGGCCTTCTAGAATATCGAAGTAAGGTGCGCCTTGCGCTACTTGCCTTATTGGAAAGTTTGACTTTATCTCATTGAGAATAGTCATTAACTCTCCAAGAGTTATGTATTGCAATTTAGTACTTCAAAAATCTAAGTTTAGATTTATGAATATCCTTCAATTTCATTATCATACTTTAGGATCTAATCCTTAGTTCTGATTAAGAAATTAAGGAGTCTATTGCGACAAGCTTAATGGATTAAGCACTAAAGTTATCATCACATAAATCTTCCAAAGATTATGCTCTACTATTTGCTTACTCCGGGCTTAGGCATAATATGTTATTTTATCAAATAAAGTAACTTATTATTTTTCAGGACCATCCTGAAATTTTATTCCCAATTTGAAAATTAAACCATTTAAATACATTTTCCCTAGGATTATGTATTAAACGTCAATCTTTCAATTTATCTTGATTCTAATAGTCCAACTATTTTAATCAACGATTTCGATACTATTTATTATAATGATTATTATAGTCCAACTATTTAATCAACTATAATTAATTAAATCAAATATATTGATTACTATAATCCAATTATATAACCAACCATAAATGAATTATTTGAATATAGTCCAACTATTTATTAAAACAACATTTAAATATTAGTCCAACTAACATTTAATTTATTTGACGAATGATATTTGATTTGAGCGCGTATGGCAAGTAATTAAACGGATATTGCAATTCAATTCTTGCCTCCCACTATTTTTCGGCGAGCCTCTAACCCTCTGTCGAGTACTCGGGAAACCGTGTTTCCTAGCGGGCTAGGATCCCGTTAAATATCACACAATCTTGACTTTGGCCAACAAATTGTATGATAATTAACTAGGTAGATCTCTAAGATCAATTGGATCCAATCCAATTCCTAGATCCAGTAGGGGGACATCCAATTCCGAAACATATATCTTATATATGCCAATATATCCAATATATTGCCTAACCTTTTTCCTCTGAATCAACTAAGCCTTGGCTTTGGCAAAACACACTAGTGATCCCAGTTAAGCGCGGACCCATTGACCATGGAAAGCTTCGTAATCAATGTCGATGGACAAGAAGTGGTCTTGACTTTGGCCAACAAACCACAACTTGGACAAGACACCAATATGGAACAAAGCTCTCGTGATTCAAACACATCCTCAACGGACAAAAGGCCTTGACTTGGGCCAACAAACCAATGTCAGTCTCGGATCTTGAGTAAGAATCACTCAATGGAAGGAAAAACGCTTAATATTTTGTGATGGTTTTTCGCGTGCAAATGGCAACCAATTTATTATATTTGTTAAGGTATCGCATTCTAAATACATAATAAAGCGCGTATAAATAAATAATAATGATATGCGGATGGATACTTGACACATTGATCCTAGATCAAATCTCTCCATTTCCTCTCTCCCGCTAGCACAAGTATTTACTTCTACCCGTTACACTACACTTCTAAAGAAACCTCATTTACTTGAGGGGAATAGGTGAGAAGATAATACAAAGAATAAGGAGGTAATAAGGCTGGACACGCAGGTCCAATTAATAAATTCCAAATTTATTACAATAATTTCTAAAATTGCCCCCCACCCATCTAATATCCATCCGATATACATTATTCATGCATCGCAACCATGTATTCACACAAGCATGATATCAATCAATCTAATCAAATTAATTAATCTGATAATTAGTGACCATACAATGTTCAAACAACGATTTGATTTTGCTCGAGTCAAACTCGTTTTTGCGAATAAGTACTCAAAGTACGAATTCTCGAATTAAATTAAACTACAAAATTAAATCCAATTCAATTTGTATTTAATACTAATTCACCATTTAATTCCAAATTAAATACTACACTTTATTAACGAACCTTTACGACTTAAATTCCAAATTTAATCGTTACGGGTCTCAAAGCCCGATTGATATCCAATATTAATTTAATTAAAGTCCAATGGGCTTTTAATTAATTTCTTTAAGGCGTGGGCTTCGGCAACCAAAGCCCAATCAAGGAATTACCCCATAAGTCTAGAAATCAATTTAGGCCCATTAAGCCCAATTAAACTTTAAAGGTCCATTAGTCGCATTTGGACTTTATGGAAGCGGTTTTGGGCCCAATTGGATCCAACCAATTTTGCCTAAACCTAACTTGGTACAACCAAGCCCAATAAGCCCAATAACAACTTTCTAGCCCAATTTTACAAAATAAGCCCAATATAATTAAATTACAAAAACCCAATTTTACAATTTAATTACATAAAGTGTATTACACAATTAATTACCCAAATCAATATTTCCAAAACACAAATTTGTCTAATTAATCATGAATTTTAACAACAAAACATGTCCAACACATTTCATCAAAAATCAAACCCAATTACATGCTAAGGCTCTCGACAAATGTAGGGGATTTTGTGTCCGATTCGGTTTCAATCCGATTAATTCCACAATCGACATTAAATCAACATCCTCAATCGTTTCAAGTCATCCAATGATCAACGAAACAAAAAATTACCAAGAATTAGGGCTCTTGAACTCTCGGCCAAGCCATGAATATTGGGGAAATTTGTTCCAAACACAATTTCTTGAAATTGATCAAATCAAACTTCAATTAAAACACATTTAAGTACATTCAAACATCCAATTTAATCAAATCATGCTCAAAATTTTTACCCAATTTTAAGCCCTAAAATATTTTCATGCTCAACCTTGCTTATAGATACCATTGTTGGAATTCTCTAAGCATCCCAAGATCATTTCAAGCAATGAAAATACAAAGTGAATACAACGAGGGAGTTGCAGAGATACTCACATCGATCGGTTAAGCGACGCTACCACGAACAAAAAATTGATTTTCTGCTCATTGTCATGCTCGCAGTGAGCTACTGTTCTTCCTCCACGATGCGGCTTTGGTGCTCCTTGAACAAGCTCCAAGCTTCGTCAAACGATTTCAAGCTCATTGGTGGACTTCCCTATCACCTTCACATGTCTCTCGAGTGCTAGCTCTCAAGAAATTTGCCACAAATTTCCCACACTTTGGCTTCCCTTAGCTCACGACAGTGAGCTGTGAAAGAAGAGAGAAAAATTATGCCCTAGGCGTGAATGAGAGGGAGAGAAAAAAGAGAGAGTGAGTTGTGTGATGGTTGGCAAAAAAGTGTGTATCTAATACCACTTTTGATTTTCAAAAAATCAATTAATTGATTTTCAAATCAAAAACAAATTCCAAACATTTAAATATATTAAATGTCTATCATGCCATCACACTTGAGTGTATTACACTCCACCATCAACTTCCATCAAGTCACATCACTCAATCAATCAAGTGACAAGTTGTCACATCACTCAAAGTGACTAATGATTTGACGCTTGATGCGACTAGTGATTTGACGTTTGATTTGACTTGCGTGCCGCACTCGAATTTGAAATGCGAATGCGCTCGTAAATAATCCCGGGCTCGGGTTCGCTAATTCCAAATTAACGAATTTTCCATTGCGACGCAATTAAATGATTATGCCTAGCGAAATCACTATTCACGTCGCTAACGAATTAATTCTAAATTAACTCGTTCGGCCGAATTAAAATCTAATTTTAATTCCGCGTCGAAATCTAATTTCATATAATATATCGAATATATTATTTTATCGATTAATTACAAATTAATCATTTTCTCTCTTTAATTGATATTTTATCCCAGATAAAATATCTCCGCAATTAATCCCAGATTAATTTTCTCTCTCTTCTAATTAATCCCAGATTAATTAAAGTGCGAGTCATACGTCATCGGTGAATCTTCGGGAAGCGACCCATGAGATCCCCGGATATGTTGGCAGTAAATTCGGTCGTCGGACTATCCGAACACGTAAGTACCTAGTACTACGTTTGTACCGATTTACAAGACAAGGTTGGCTTCTAGCAAAGCGCCATGCCTACCCAATTCTCCAGAAATATCCTTACAGGAATATAAAGATCTATATCAGACGTAGTATACGTAGTATTGCGTATGTCGATCCAGTATCGGATGATCACGTGCTAGGCCTGAGGCTGGAATTGTGTCTGCCCTGTACGAATCACATGTCGGATGTCTGGTAACTAGTCTATATAATCAGATAAACATGACCTTGTCATTTTATCTCGATGACTGCAGTACATAAGAGTACTAGTACCGTATCCTACGTGACCATCATCTCCATATGACTGAAGTGATACTTCCATCTTGACAGCACACCCAACACACTACGATTCTCAATATACTCAGCAGAGGCGTACACAAAACCTGTTAAAGCCCTGGACGACCACAACCAAAGTATATTGATTATCGCAAGTATTAATGGTGCAAGTCTCAGGTTAAGACCAAATACACCTACCCTGATTTCGGACTTCCATAGACACATAGTCATACTACTAGTGGAATTCCGAGGGGGTCTATCCAGAGCGAAGCTGTTTCCCGTACCATCGGTAAAACACAACCTCCTATTACACTTGCATGAGTATCATATACCCAAATATATGAGAACTATGCCGTTATGCCCTCACAACGCGCACAAGTGTAATACTAGTCTTTTATGCATTTATCGATGTCCAATCTCGACAATGCTCTGACTAGGGATATTTAATGATTAATCCTTCATGGACTGATACTGTCTCATATCATTCTCAATCTAGGAACTAATCATAGGGACCTCCTATCATTTATATATCTTGGTGATCTAATCACAAATGATAAGAGAGCAATCTCCTTTGTCACATAGTTAATTTGTACAACAACACCATGATCTGTACAAATAGTGACGCTATGGGTCATAATTGTCCAACACGTAGGGTAGGTCAAATCATCAGATACATCTAGAGTCCCTATCATTTCGGAATCCAAACCTGATATTGACCCAAAAAGGGCACCCCCGTAGGGGGACGAAAGCGAAGCCGTCTCGAGGCGCCTATTAAATCTCACATTTCTGGATAACAATGGAGATCGCGGGATATATTGTGGTATATCCCACTCCCACTCACTATTTTGAAGTGTAAGGTTTCTATCTCACTAGTACCTTATGAATCTTAGATTATGCTCGGCTAAAGTCATAACCTTTTTTTTTTTTTTGAAATCGTTGGAAACCCCGCCACCAAACCACCCATTCTGGGCCGCGGCGCAGGTAAAACCCCCGGCTGCCCCAGGCTCTTACAAGAAATTGCACCTCCTGGATTCGAACCCAGAACCTCAAGGTGAGATTCTGGACCCTTCACCACCAAGCCACACCCCTTGGGGGCTAAAGTCATAACCTTATTAATACTAGTTGATGATTTAGTGCTCTAACCAATTTTAACTCTTAAACTTTTATTCAATAATCCCGATTAGTCTCTACTAACATATTAACTTAATTAAACTAATTTAATCAAGTTGCTTTAGTGATCTATTCAATTTAATATTAAATATTAGTCCACTAATGGGTTTTAAAATTTAGAATTCAACGAACGAACCAAATATCGTTAAACTATTTAATCGATAAAAACACATTATTTATTCCAAAGGTACATGGTCTTGTATCCTGAATGCAGATCATATTACCGTCCATTCGGAATCGGCTATGGAATTTACGTCCGGGTTTCAATCCTATATACCAAGGAAAATAATGTACTCATAAGGTCCATTTGTTTTTAAAACTTGAATTCTCAATTCTTAAACCTTTAAACCAATTAATCTTATTAATCCGTTTGTATGCATCTCATATTCTTATTTAACTTAAAAATTACATAAAATCATATTTTATTACTAGAATGTCATGCATATCTTCATGTTATGGCATGTGAAAATGCAAGAGTATGAACCCTAGGCTATATGACATGTTAATAAACTATTTAAAACACATATATATGCCCAGGCATGGGTGTCGCGACGCCCAGAAAATAGAAACTGGAAAAGTACCAGCTCTGCTTCGTGTCACGATACGAGGGGACCTGCGTCGTGACGCGCACGAGGCAGAAGCAAACCGAGCTACTGGAATGGCTCGCATCGCGACGTATGAAGGTGCGCGTCACGTCGCACCGTGCCTCTGTTTCCAGGGGCTGAATTTAAAAAATTCATCATATTACAAATTGCATTGACCAGGCTCTTATTTTTCTATACTAATCTAATTAGTAAAATAAATCCAAGGCATCCATTGGTCTTCAAATCTTGTTCCATGGAGTGTTGTTGAGTTCTTCACAGAATTTCTTCGTCAAAAGTCCTTCGCGTCATCAGCTCCTCCAAGTTACAAATAGGGTTACATAATGGACTTATTACAAAGGAAATAAACTTACAACACTTGAAAGAATATGACCTTATGGTATTATATTTCCAATGCTAAAAATAAGAGCCGGAAAAATTAACGATCAACGCAATACATTCATCACATGAATCAAAAGTAAACACTCATCACATGAACATTAAAACCATTCATCTCATGAATCTAATTGTGCCTACTCATCACAACATACATTTTAATAATCTATATCTCATATAAATTATTAAAACTAAAATGAGAAGGGTTAAGAAAATTTTCAACCTTAAGCTCTCGAAGTCAATTGTAGGAAAAGACTTTCCTTAGTGCGGCGGAAGTTGCTTGTGTGGGCACCGGCTCCGGTATGGATCTTTAAAATTTTCTTTGCATTCTCTCTTTGTTGTAGTAGCCGAAATCAATCCTTTGATGTCCAACGCTTAGATCAACCACTCGATATTCCGAACTATGACTCGAAACCAACAAACTGAAATGTGGACTTTACTCACAAAGATTAAACTCTAAACAATTTAGAGAATTAGATGTCACAATGGTGTTTGGCTTTTAGAATTTCAAACACTCTCACAACACTTATTAATGCTTGAACTCTCTCTATTTTCTTTCATTTGCACTTGTGTGAATGAATGCAAAATGTTAACCTTATAAGTGAGAGAAATGGTAGAGATTATATTCTCTTACACAAGCCAACTAACCTTGTCATTAAACATCTAATGCTTTCTTGCAATGACCAACACAAAAATTTGAATGTCATACCAAAACATATGAAATGAAAAGCTAAAGACAATGACTTTGTCATTAAGCATCTAATGCTTTCTTTCAATGGCAAACACATAAATGTGGAGGCCATACCAAAGCATAAAAATGGATTAGCTAATGACAAAACTATTAGGTGTATACATGCCACATAATAGACATAATAAGTTGGAGAGCATGGCATGCCATATGACTTTATCTCCAAGGTAAATAAAAATCACTATCTTAATAATGATTAAATTACCTTCAATTATGTTGTAGTAATTATCTCATAATTATTACTAACTTGATTATCTCATAATCAAGATTTGATTATCTCATAATCAAGATTTGATTATCTCATAATCAAAGAATTCTAGAAAACATTAAGTTAAACTAATTTAACATAGTCTTCATTTGTGACATTAAATATTATTAATCTCATTAATAATATATAAATATAATGTGAGCATATTATTAGACAATCTAATTATATTAGGTTTGCTACAGTTAATCGAGCTAGCACGGGGACCAAATGGACCTACGGTTCCGAGCTTCAATAATTCTGAAATATTAATTAAACTTTTTAATCAAATATTACGAATTATTAACTCTGCGTTATTCCACTAAAAACTCGAAGTTGAACTCCCGTTACCATAGATGGATAAAATAAACCGAACAACTTCGGTGTCCATCGATATAATCATTACATATGGATATAGCCCTTCACGAATATCTCATAAATAGAGCCGGGTCAAAAGTCCGTTAAACCCCTCTAAATATTTTGTCTCTTAAGCACCATTGATAGTATAATGAACAATTAATTCATAACAATTATGAATATAAAACTTTCTATTCGTAATAGAAAAGTTGAGCGCTCAAATTGTTCAAGTCCCGAATCAACTCTTAAAAGAGATATTCTTCTACTTCTTGTAAGAAGGAGTGAATTCCATATCTATGTAAAATATTCCCAGTTACACACCAAACCATATCCCCAAAATACGTAGTTATTGGCCAGAAATGCAACACCAACCTCACCATAGTAAATCAAAGAACATAGTCTGTCATGCAGAAGTTCGTAGTACACTCAAGATTAAGATCGAATCTATATATGACCATCTATTAGATAAAATGAATTTCTTCAGTTAACGGATATTAAAAGAAATTTGTATTTATCTGAGTCAGACCTATATGATCTCATCATACAAGGTGCCTCTATTCTCATGTAACTATATGAACGATCTCGAATTAAGGTCGTCATACAAGTATAGAATGGACCGCAGGTCCGCAGCTATAGATAAACCACAAACAAAGTACCCTATTTAGTTTCTCACTATGGACTATTTAGATTACTTACTATAGACTTAAATCCTCTTGTGTATGACACTCATACACTAAGTCTGAAGGTACATAAGTAATTTAGGGTATTCAAGATAATTTATAATACGCGAAAATTAAACAAACACTTTGATAAAATGAATAATGCATTTATTATTGTTACAGTAATCAAATCTGTTTACAATAATGAAGCTCTAGGAAATAAATCCCAACAAGAAAATCATTAGAAATCATTAGAATCAATTTTGGAAGAACATATTCAGGGGAGTGAATCTGTCCATATGGAAATCTGTACAACTAATTTTCTCGATTCATATTTAGCATAAAGGTCATAGTATTCCATAAGGTTAAACATGCTTCTACTAGATGACCGTGGATTTACAGACGACTCATAAGTGCCAACTGGGTCCCAGTGTTTGCATTCTCTGCTATGTATTCTAGATACTCTAGTGCATCTTTGGGACTTTTGTCCCTAAATTCATCATCACACATCATTTCCATTACTTTTATACTTTAGGGTGTTAATGTTAGTGTTCCTAGAACATGCCAATGATCTCTAAGATGATATTGTGTGTGAATAAATCAAAGAAGTCGCGGAAATACTCACAATGATCGGATGTTGAGATTTCAAAAATCTTTTCATTTCGGAAGCTCAACGCTTTGTGTTTGACTCCTTGAAAGTGCTAGCTCAAGTTGATTTTGAAGCAAAATCAATGGAGGAAAAAGGAGGAGGTTCACCGCAATGTGTGGGAGAGGGAGAGAGTTTTTATTTTCTTGATATTTGATTTCTAAAATCAATTACCAATTGCCAAAAAATAAAGTTGGTATATGTCATTCAAAATAAAAAACAAAGTGTGTTAGTTTAGATTGTGTGTTGAAAAAGCAATCCAAGCTTTACACAATCTTTAACAACTTCCATCACAAGTCAAACTTGTTGATATAAGTCAAGTGGGTCCCACCACTTTTAAATTCTAAATTTAAGTCGAACAATCCAACACGCAACTTCGTTCGGGCCCGGGTTCGTTTAATTCCGAATTAAACGAATTTGCCGTTGCGACATAATTAAATATAATTTAATTAAATAATTATGCCTTGCAAAATTATTATTACAGTCGCTTACGAATTAATTCTAAATTAATTCATTTGCCCGAATTAAAATCCAATTTTAATTCCGCTTTGAAATCTAATTTCAATTAATATATCCAATATATTATTTAATAGATTAATTCCAAATTAATCGTTCTCTCTCTCTTCTATCCGAATTTTATCCCAAATAAATTCTTGCCGCAATTAATCCCATATTAATTTTCTCTCTCTTCCAATTAATCCTAGATTAATTCCGTTTGAGTCAAATATCATCGGTGAATCTTTGGGAAGCAACCCGTGAGATCTCTGGATATGTTGGCAGTAAATCCGGTCGTCGGACTATCCGAACATATGCGTACCTAGTACCACGTTCTTACCGATTTACAAGACATGTTTGGCTTCTAGCAAAACACCATGCCTACCCAATTCTCCAGAAATATTCTTTTAAGGAATACATAATCTTTATCAAGGATAATATACTAAGTATTGCGTATTACGATCCAATATCGGATGTCACATGCTAGGCCTAGGGCTGGAATTGTGTCTGCCCCGTACGAAGTATTTATCAGATCACTAGCAACTAGTCTCTGTAATCGGATAATCATGACCTTGTCATATTATCCCGATAGTTGCAGCATTTAAGAGTACCGGTTCTGTATCCTACGTGATCATCATCTCCATATGACTGAAGTGATACTTCCATCTTGACATCACACCCAATACACTACGATTCTCAGTATACCCAGCAGAGGCGTGCACAGAACCTGTTAAAGTCTCGGACGACCAAAACCAAAGCATACTGATTGTCGCAAGTATTAGCGATGCAAGTCTCAGGTTAAGACCAAATACACATACCCTGATTCGGATTCCCATAGACACATAGTCATACTACCAATGGGATTCCGATGGGTCTATCTAGAGCAAAGTTGTTCCCGTACCATCAGTAAACAGAACCTCATATTACACTTGCATAAGTATCCAATACTTAAATATATGAGAACTATGCCGTTAAGCTTCCATAACACGCACAAGTGCAATACTAGTATATTCCGCATTATCGATGTCCAGTCTCGATAATACTACAACTGGAGATATTTAATGATTAAACCTTTCATGGATTAATATTGTCTCATATCTTATTAATCCGGTACTAATCATATGGACTTTTATAATTTATATATCCAAGTAATCCAATTACAAAATGATAAAAGAGCAATTTCTTTTGTCACGTAGTTAATTTGTACAAAGAACACCATGTCTTTTACAAATAGTGATGTTATGGGTCATATTGTCCAATAGTTAAACCCTCGAAGAAGTAGGAAACCAGCTTCCATGTTTCAAACCTATAATATGAACAAACATTTAACATTTCTTTAAATCTCTCCCAATATTGGTAAAATGTTTCATCCGACTATTATGTGAAAGTTATGATTCTCCTCTTAAAGGAGTTTGTCATGTGATGGGGGATGAATTTTTTCAAAAATTGCTCTTGCAAGTCATCTCATGTTCTGATGAATTCTGACCTAAGGTTTTGCAGCCAAATTTTAGTTTTATCCTCTAAAGAAAAGGGAAAAACTTTAGTCGAATTATATTCATGTTATAATTTTGGTCTGTGTATGTATTACATATCTCTTTGAATTCCCTTAAGTGCCGATAAGAGTTTTCTTATTCTAGACTGTGGAATGTAGGTAAAAATTGGATGACACCCGGTTTAAAATTGAAACGTGATGCATATGGGGAAATCAATGCAAGATGGTGATTCTGTCCTAGTAGGATTCATGTATTATCTGAGTGTCTTATGATGATTAAGATCACCATGTTGTGACATGGTGATCTATGCAAAGAGCGGATTCCACACCATTATATATCAAAGTTCAATGTTTTTTCTTCCTAAAGCGCCAGATAAGATTTTTCGTAAATACCACATGTTTTTTTTTTTTTTAAATACAAACCTTATTCATAATTATATTCCTCCCCAAATCTTTTATTATTAAAAAAAAGATAACATTTACATTTTATTTAAACCGACCAAAGAGCAGGTCCCACGCTAGTATAAAAGTTCAATGTTTTTCTTCTTAAAGCACCACATAAAAGATATAAATTTATTCATAATTAGATTCATTATCAAATTTTTAGGGAAATTATCATATGTCCACCTAAAATTTAGCTGATGTTTGAAAAAAGAAACACACGATTTTGAGTGGATGAATGATCATTTCTCAAGATACCAGTAATGTTAAATGTCCAAAATAACCTCATGACATCATCAAAAACGGCTCCTTAACAATGTTAAGTTTTGAGTGGAAAATATTTCTTTTTAATAACTTTGGGTATACATGTCATTTTCCTAAAATTAGGTGTTTTTTTCGAATATAAGTTAAATTTCGAGTGAATGGATGATAATTTTCTAAATTTTTTTATTATTATAAAAAAAAAATTTAAATTTTATTGAACTCGCAAAAAAGAGACCCACCATAGTTAATAAATAAATTATCAGGTTAATTAATCTGATAAATTAATAATTTGATCTATTTGTGATCCCCATCATAGGATTAGAATTCATTAAACTCACGAGTTAAAAAAAGCAATAAAATATCTAATTAGATGAAGAAGAAAAATGTGCGAAACATGCAGAGTTACCAGGAGTACTAGTGAGGGTGGCGGAGGAGCCATTATAAAGAATGTGCGGACATCATTCAGGAGTGTCGGGAAGATGCTGAGCAACAAAACCATGGAAATCCGATAGACGATCTTAAGAGGAAAATCCCAAGTGAAGCTGAGACGGTGGAGCAGGGCTGAGCTCGGAGATAGACGCGCCAAGCTGGATCAGCTCACCAGGAAGCTTCAATGGAGGGGAACCAATACGAGAATGGTGGAAGGATTCTGGAAGTTGAAAAAGAGATTGATAAGATTCTACAAGATGATGAGATATATTGGAAGCAATGAGCTAGAGCTACCCAAAGACCATACGTTAGTTGATACCCAAGAACAATCAATTTGGTTGGGATCGCATTGTTTTTTTTTTTTTTATAAATAAAATGGGAAACTATTATTAAAATAATTCGATATTAGAAAAATAAAAAAAATATCATGAGTTACATGATATTGAATTTTTATCCAGTTTTGAGGTTACCCATTTGCAGATATGGAAAAAGATTGAATTTTCATCTATATTTTTGAAGTTCATAAGTAGAATTACTCATCCTTTTAGAACTCTGTTCATACTTCTAGACCTTGTGTGCCAAAAGCACTTCCAGATTTGCTTGTTTATTACTGTTTTAATTAGGAAATATCTTGTTCTTTGTTTCAGTGAGTTCCTTGGTTGTCAGTTTAGGGAGCTAATAGTTACCATTGGCCACCCAAACCTATAATCATCAGAATCTATGATATATGCTGTAATTCTATACTCATATGTTTGTTTCTGTCCAAGTCGAGGGTAAAGTGAAATGGGATAAGTATAGTGTTAATATTTTGGTCAAAATTTGTGAAGAGTGTTTCAAATCCATCAAGAGAGCTTCAGATAGCCCGTCTCATAAGTTTGAGTGGGAGGGAGTTACCAAGAAATTCAATGCACGTACGGGCCTTGATTTTTCTAAATAAATCTTGAAAAATAGATAGGATAGCTTACGAAAAGAGTGGAGAGCTCCACGTGGCCCGCCTCTTAAGTTTGAGTGAAATGGAGTTGCCAAGAAATTCAATGCACGTACAAGCCTTAATTTTTCTAAACAAACCTTGAAAAATAGATGAGATAACTTACGAAAAGAGTGGATCTTGTGAAAACAAATGTGTCATAATGAGATAGATTTGAGTTGGGATTCGGTTGATCGAAGATTAGTAATGGATGATGAATAATGGGATGCAAAAAAAAAAGATGGGTTTGCGCATAGAAAGTAAGAAGTAAAAGCAGAAAAAGCCAAATATGAATGACACATATGACTCATTGAATAGACTAATAACTGCAGTAGAGTCATAAATTGCCTTGAATACCCAATTGAAATTAGCTCATTCGAATTCCAATACAAAGATTGCCTATGACATCCTAAATAACATGGCTAAATAATATCACTTGTATGATGTGCTATACTTTTTTGGGTTGGATATGCTTAAGATCAGCAATGACGGTGATGTTTTTCTTGCATGCTTACTAGAGAGACGGTTGACCTATCTCCAACATAAGTTTTCTACCTTTTTATTTAGGTCACGTGGGGATGATCTGCGATAAATGTCATTAGTTTGAATTTTGTTATCTTTGTTGAACTATTATAGTACAATATGTATGAATGTGTTTTATGGATATAGTAGCTGAATTTGGATGGATATATTTTATTTTTATTTTGAATGAATATTTGTTTATTATTAGTAGAGGTAGTTGATGAATTTAAAAGAATATTTGACTATTATAGTTAATTTTTCTGATTACAAATATGGTTGATAATAATGATGATAGACATGATGGAAATGATGAAAATATTTCATTGCTCAGTGTTGCCACTGCAACAATAATTTTTCAGCGATGTAGAAATATCGGTTCCATACCAAGAATGCCATGCATAAATTCTTCTTTACAAGGTGCAACATCTATTACAGAGGTGTTAAACGGTCATCCAAAAAGGTACTACGAAAATTTTATGATGACGAAAGAAATGTTCGAAGAATTGTGCCAAGATCTCCATGATTAATATATGTTGCGTGCTTCTCACAATATCCAAATTCCAGAAATGCTCGGTATGTTTCTCTATACTTTGGGTCAAAGTGCCAACAATAAAGCAGTACATGAAATTTTCCAACATATTTAAAGACATTTTGTGTAGTGTTTATGATTTAGCAATGGACATTATCAATCCAAGGGAGTGGCAGTTTGAAGAAGTTCATGCCAAACTTAGAAGTATTCCTCAGTTTAAACCATTTAAAAATTATATTGGTGCTATTGATGGAACCCACATTCCTACTGTGATTCATAAAGATAATAAAACACCTTATACTGTGAGAAAATGAATTACTACATAGAAAGTGACGTGAGCTTGTGATTTTGATAAATTGTATATTTTTGTGTCTGCTGGTTGGGAGGAATTTGCACATGATGTGCGTCTTTAAAAATGCCTTAAGCAACGAGTAGTTAAATTTTCCAAAACCTCCTCAAGGTTTGCATTCATTCTCGAATGGATTGTTGTATTGATTAAATCAGTAATATCATATTATGTAAATTTACAATATTATTCACAATTTATTCAGGCAAATATTATTTGGTGGATATTGGTTATCCGAACAAAGCTAGCTATCTTACACCTTATAGAAGTGAGAAATATATTTATATGATTTCCTTCATGGATACCAGTCAATAAGACCTCGTGAGCAATTCAATCATGCGCATTCGTCTCTTCGGGATGTGATTGAGAGGACTTTTGGAGTGACAAAGAAGAAATGGAAAATTTTGAACACTATGCCTTTTTATCCCTTTCAAACCCAAGTTTGTATGGATGCTCTTCATAACTACATTCGGTTGAGAGTTAGAAATAATATAGAATTCGGAAAAAATGATGTTGATGAAGGTTCTTCTGTTGTAGATGATACATGTGGCGAAGGTTCAAGTAGAGTCCAAAACCAAGATGATGGAGAAATTGATTTGCTTGATGACAGTTCCATGACTCGTGTGCGTGATAAAATTGTTGAAAAACTTTATTCTATTAATTAATATGTAGTATTTTAATTTGCATGATGATATATAAGTGATATTATATTAGTATTTGGTTAATTATATGAACTTTTAGCTTTAAAAATAATATATGATATATTAGTAATTTGCTAAAATTATATAGTTATTCTTATTTGTAATGTGTATTAATTTCTTTTATATATCTATATTTATAATTTGACAGCGTATATTTTAGCTTATACTCTGTATCTAATCAAACACCTAAAGAGCTTATAAATTAATTTATACTCTATTTTTTATTCTACAGTTTATTAGTTAGTTTATACTCTCTTATTAGAAAGATGCATTAACTGGTTTACAATACTCCTCACTTGCATAATTGCATCCTTGAGCAGTGAATAATGACGAGATCCTGAATCTTTAATACTTTTAGTTTAGGAGGCCATATCTGCAACAATAACGAGTGGCACATAAAATGAACCCAACATACACTACCAGAAGTATACGCTAACCAACAAAATAAGAGTGCAAATAAATACATCAAGCAAAACAATTTATTCTTTTCCCTAGCTAGTTTGAGACACAATATGTCTAAATCACTTTCCAAGGAAACTTTCAAAGGATCAACAAGAGTATATTCAAAGGGCTTTATCCCTAAGGGTTGTGGTTTGGTGGTGTAGGACTCATGATCTCATCTTGAGGTCATGAGTTCGAAATCAGAGAATGCGTTTCTTATAAAAATTTGAGATAGCCGGAGATTTTACCTGCTCCATTTATCTCCGAAAAAGATGATTTGGTGGCGAGATTTCCAACAATTCAAAAAAAAAAAAAATTTCTAACAGGCTTTGCTAACCTTTCGTCCAATAGGCAATAAGCTGGATTGTAGCATCATTCTTAATATCCTTATTTTATATGTGAGAAAATGGATATTTCTTCATCCATGAAATTTCCCCAATTTCACCTTTTATATTACTGCTGAGCTCTCCTGGTGTGTACTGATAGGGAAATTATGTTATTTTAAGCGACTTAATAATTTAATCAAGGCGATTACAACAAATTGTTTGAGTACATTTCAAATTTCAAATTGTAAGAAATAAATAAATCTGAAAAGTGTTGGCAAATCACCCGATATACTGAGCATCAGAAACATTTATGAAAATTTTATGCACTGAGCAATACATTTTGATAGCCCGAAACACCGGAAAAAAAAACACACACACATGATTAATGACTCTTCAACTGAAATCAATTTCACATTTCATCAAGCTACAATAAATAGATCCGTTAACCCAAGAATAAAAATAAAATCCACAATCTGAATCACTCAATTGAAAATTATTAAATTAAAAATTTAAATTATTCTTTTAAATATACAATACATGTAAAAATTATTGGGAGTCTATTTGCATATGAGGTCTGCCGAATACACGGAAATTTATATATTCTTATTAAAATTTGAAGGCATGCCCTCAATATATATATTAATGGGTAAGTTATCAGTGATCATATTTGATCACCATATTGAAATTAGGGTTATATTCACATTTATTGCCAATAAAATGTAAGACATTTGAATAAACAAATTATCTTATATTTTTAAAAATACAAATAAAAAAAATGATTTTTTTTAAAAAAAAAAAAGTGAATAGTGAACTTGATTAGCATAATTATTAATAAAAATAAAATTTACGAACTAGCATTATCT
>SKCR01004990.1:0-57787 GCA_019454045.1 Zanthoxylum bungeanum | reverse complement strand
TTTATCAGGCATAGTATATTATGTATTATGTATTACGATCCAGTATCGGATGTCACATGTTAGGCATGGGGTTGGAATTGTGTCTGCCCCGTATGAAGCATATATCGGATCACAGGAAACTAGTCTCTATAATCGGAGAATCATGACCTAGTCATATTATCTCGATGACTGCAGTACTTAAGAGTACTAGTTCCATATCCTAGGTGATCATCATCTCCATATGACTGAAGTTATACTTCCATCTTGACATCACACCCAATACACTACGATTCTCAGTATACTCAGAAGAGGCGTACACAGAACCTGTTAAAGCCCCGGACAACCAAAACCAAAGCGTACTGATTGTCGCAAGTATTAGCGATGCAAGTCTCTGGTTAAGACCAAATACACCTACCCTGATTCGGATTCCCATAGACACATAGTCATACTACCAATGGGATTCTGAGGGGTATATCCAGATCGAAGTTGTTCCCATACCATCGGTAAACATAACTTCCTATCACACGCATAAGTGTAATACTAGTCTATTCCACATTATCGATGTCCAGTCTCGATAATACTATGACTAGGAATGTTTATTGATTAAACCGTTCGTGGATTAATATTGTCTCATATCTTATTAATCCAGAACTAATCATAAGGACTTTTATCATTTATATATCCGAGTAATCCAATTACAAATGATAAAAGAGATACTTCCTTTGTCACATAGTTAATTTTGTACAAGAACACCATGTTCTTTACAAAATAGTGATGCTATGGGTCATAATTCTCCAACAATCTCCCACTTGTCCTATAGCCAATCACTCAAGTGTCCAACACCTGAACTATGTATTGGTCGCTCATACTTATGCTTAGATATTGCTTTCACCAGTGGATTTACAAGGTTATCATCTGATGCGATTTATTCGATCATCACATCGCTACAATGTATGATCTCACGAATCAGATAAAACCGTCGAAGTACATACTTGGATAATTGATGAGACCTTAATTCCTTAGCCTGCGATGTAGCCTAGCTCAGCTGCTAACAGAACTACTCTTATTCCAATTAGGAATTTTACAGATCCAAAATGCTTCTTTTGCTGCCTCAGCCGAAGTGATAGATTTCGCTTTGTTGTTGAATCGGCAACAATATCTTGCTTGGAAGATTTCCAGCTCAGTGTTCCGTTGTTCAAACAAAATATATGTTGGTTTCTATTAAGGTCTTAAGATCAATAATAAGCATGAATCAAGTGTGAATACTCATTGAAGAAGTTGCGGAATACTTACATCGATCGGTTGAGCGACGCGGAGATGAACAAAATCAACTTTTTGCCCATCTTCACTGTCACGGCAGTAGCAATTTTTCTTCACTGGTTTTGGCTCGGTTTTGGTCCTTCGTCAAGCTCCAAGATTCGTCGAACGGTTCCCAGCTCATGGGTGGACTTCCCTATCACCTTCGCATGTCTCGTAAGTGTGCTAGCACTTGTGATTTTGCCACAAAATCCCACTCTTGTGCTTCCCACTACTCACATTTTTTACAGAAACCAGTGAGCTGTTTAGGCCCTCCATGGGCGTTAGTTTTAGAGAGAAAGAGAGAAGGAGAGAGTGTATTGTGTGAAGGATGGCAAAAAGTGTGTATCTAATACCACTTTTGATTTTCAAAAAATCAATTAATTGATTTCCAAAATCAAAAAACAAATACAAAACATTTAAATATATTAAATGTCAATCATGCCATCACACTTGAGTGTTAAACACTCTTCCATCAACTACCATCAAGTCACATCACTCATTCAAGTTGTCAAGTCACATCACTCAAAGTGACAAGTGATTTGACGCTTGATGCGACTAATGATTTGACGCTTGATTTGACGTGCCACACTCGAATTCGAAATGCGAATGCGCTCGCAAATAATCCCGGGCTCGGGTTCGCTAATTCCAAATTAACGAATTTTCCGTTGCGTCGTAATTAAATGATTACGCATAGCGAAGTCACTATTCACGTCCCTAACGAATTAATTCTAAATTAATTCGTTCGCCCGAATTAAAATCTAATTTTAATTCCGCGTCGAAATCTAATTTCGTTTAATATATCAAATATATTAATTTCTCGATTAATTCCAAATTAACCGTTATCTCTCTTTTATTGATATTTTATCCCAGATAAAATATCTCTGTAATTAATCTCAGATTAATTTTCTCTCTCTTCTAATTAATCCCAGATTATTTTAGAGTGCGAGTCATACGTCATCGTTGAATCTTAGGGAAGCGTCCCATGAGATCCCCGGATATGTTGGTAGTAAATTCGGTCGTCGGACTATCCGAACACGTAAGTACCAAGTACTACGTTTATATCGATTTACAAGACAAGGTTGGCCTCTAGCAAAGCGCCATGCCTACCCAATTCTTCGGAAATATCCTTACAGGAATAAAGGATCTGTATCAGGCGTAGTATACTTAGTATTGCGTATTTCTGTCCAGTATCAAATGATCACGTGCTAGGCCTGGGGCTGGAATTGTGTTTGCCCCGTACGAAGCACATATCGAATGTCTGGTGACTAGTCTCTATAATCGGATAAACATGACCTTGTCATTTTATCCCGATTGCTGCAGCATTTAAGAGAACCAGTCCCGTATCCTACGTGATCATCATCTCCATATGACTGGAGTGACACTTCCGTCTTGACATCACACCCAACACACTACGATTCTAAATATAGCCAGTATTGGCGTACACAGAACCTGTTAAAGCCCTGGACGACCGCAACCAAAGTATATTGATTGTCGCAAGTATTAGCGGTGCAAGTCTCAGGTTAAGACCAAATACACCTACCCTGATTTCGGACTTCCATAGACACTTAGTCATACTACCAATGGAATTCCGAGGGGGTCTATCCAGAGCGAAGCTGTTTCCCGTACCATCGGTGAAACACAACCTCCTATTATACTTGCATGAGTATTATATACCCAAATATATGAGAACTATGCCGTTGTGCCCTCACAATGCGCATAAGTGTAATACTAGTCTTTTACGTATTTATCGATGTCCAATCTCGATAATACTCTGACTAGGGATATTTAATGATTTATCCTTCGTGGACTGATACTGTCTCATATCATTCTCCATCCAGGAACAAATCATAGGGACCTCTCATCATTTATACATCTAGGTGAGCTAATCACAAATGATAAGAGTGCAATCTCCTTTGTCACATAGTTAATTTTTACAACAACACCATGATCTGTACAAATAGTGACGCTATGGGTCATAATTGTCCAACAATCTCCCACTTGGACTATAGCCAGTCACTCGAGTGCTTGACACCCAAACTATGTACGGTTTGCTCAAACTGCTGAGAAATGCTTTCGTCAGCGGATTTGCATGATTATCATCTGATGCGATTTATTCGATCATCACATCGCCACGATGTATGATCCGAACGAATCAGATGATTATCGAAGTATGTATCTGGATCGTTGATGAGACCATTAATTCTTTAGCCTATGCTGACGCCTAGCTCAGCTGCTAACAGAATTATATCTAATCTAATTAGATTTATTATCGACCCATAAGGCTTCTATTGTCGCCTCAGCTGCAGCAATAACCCAACTTTGTTGTTTATTCGGTAACAATATCTTTCTAGGAAGATTTCCAGCTCACTGTTCCGTTATTCAAACTTTGTAGTATCGTTTGCGACTTATAGTCGTTTTATCGGTTAGGAAACTTGCTATAGTGATCCCAGTCACTTCAAGTTCTCCATCTCCTTAGTATAAGACAGCATCCTTAGTTCTCTAAGATACTAACGGATGTTCTTAACATCAATCCAGTGACTATCACTTGGATTGGCCTGCTTGTGACTTCATATGCTCAAAGAGTATGAGACACCAGGTCGCGTACATTTTTCAATGTACGATTTCTCGGAGAGTTTTCTCGAAAACCAAGCTTTCACCAATAGTTTTTATGGGAATTATCATTTCCCAAAAATGACATATTATCATTATTTATAGGACAGCCACTGTCAGTGCGCTCCCACTAACCCTCTTATATACACAAGAATCATTTCATTTTGAATTAAATCATAAACTATTATGATTTCATCAAAACGATAATTCCAAGAACCTAATGCTTGCTTCAATCCAAACATGGATCGAATAACTGTTGGTTTCTAATTAGGTCCCAAGATCATTATAAGCATGAAAACATTGCGAATACACATCGACGAAGTTACGGAATACTTACATCGATCGGTTGAGCGACGCGGTAAGCAACAAAATTTCAGATTCTGCTCCTTGACAGTGGCGTGAACTGCAGTGGGTGTGCTCACTGTTTTGGCTTCATTTTGGCTCATTCGTCAAGCTCCAAGCTTCGTTGAATGGTTCCCGGCTCATTGGTGGACTTCCCTATCACCTTCGCATATCTCATAAGTGTGCTACCACTTGAGATTTTGCCACAAATCTCACTCTTGCTTCCCTCACTGCTCACGGTTTCAAGAACAGCAACCAATAAGTTTTGCCCATTTGGGCATGAAGAGGAAAGGAAATGGAGAGAGAGAGAATGTTTACTGTATTCCAATTTTGTGTAACTTATACACACATTTGAATTTGCATTTCATTTCATGTGCATTTGGCTTTCAAAAGTCAAACAATTAAAGCCCAACCACTCACACACTTCAATCCATCATTTGTCAAGTCACATCACTCAAAGTGACAAGTGATTTGACGCTTGATGCGACTAGTGATGACGCTTGATTTGACGTGCCGCACTCGAATTCCAAATACGAATGCGCTCGCAAATCATCTCGGGGCTCGGTTCGCTAATTCTAAATTAACGAATTTTTCGTTGCGTCGTAATTAAATGATTACGCCTAGCAAAATCACTATTCAACATCGCTAACAAATTAATTCTAAATTAATTCGTTCGCCCGAATTAAAATCTAATTTTAATTCCGCGTCGAAATCCAATTTCTTTTAATATATCGAATATATTAATTTATCGATTAATTCCAAATTAATCGTTATCTCTCTTTAATGGATATTTTACCCCAGATAAAATATCTCTGCAATTAATCCCAGATTAACTTTCTCTCTCTTCTAATTAATCCCAGATTAATTTAGAGTGCGATTATACGTCATCGATGAATCTTTGGGAAGCGACCCATGAGATCCCCGGATATGTTGGCAGTAAATTCGGTCGTCGGACTATCCTAACACGTAAGTACTCGTACTACGTTTATACCGAATTACAAGACAAGGTTGGCCTTAGCAAAGCGCCATGCCTCCCCAATTCTCCGGAAACATCCTTACAGGAATAAGGATCTATATCAAGCGTAGTATACCGTAGTATTGCATATATTTCTGTCCAGCATCGGATGATCACGTGCTAGGCCTGGGGCTGGCTGGAATTGTGTCTGCCCCGTAAGAAGCAATGGTCAGATGTCTGGTGGGACTAGTCTCTACAATCGGATAAACCTGACCTTGTCATTTTATCCCGATAGCTGCAGCATTTAAGAGAACCAGTCCCATATCCTACGTGACCATCATCTCCATATGACTGGAGTCACACTTCCATCTTGACATCACACCCAACCACATACGATTCTTGATATACCCAGAATTGGTTGTACACAGAAAACGGTTAAAGCCCTGGACGACCTCAACCAAAGTATATTGATTGTCGTATGCATTAGCGGTGCAAGTCTTAGGTTAAGACCAAAATACACCTACCCTGATTTCAGACTTCCATAGACACATAGTCATACTACCAATGGAATTCCGAGGGGTCTTATCCAGAGCGAAGCTGTTTCCCGTACCATCGGTAAAACACAACCTCCTATTACACTTGCATGAGTATCATATACCCAAATATATGAGAACTATGCCGTTGTGCCCTCACAACGCGCACAAGTGTAATACTAGTCTTTTACGTATTTATCAATGTCCAATCTCGATAATACTCTGACTAGGGATATTTAATGATTTATCCTTCATGGACTGATACTATCTCATATCATTCTCCGTCCAGGAACAAATCACAAGGACCTCTCATCATTTATATATCTAGGTGATCTAATCACAAATGATAAGAGTGCAATCTCCTTTGTCACATAGTTAATTTGTACAACAACACCATGATCTGTACAAATAATGACGCTATGGGTCATAATTGTCCAACAATCTCCCACTTGGCCTATAGCCACTCACTCGAGTGCTTGACACCCGAACTATGTACAGTAGGCTTAAATTGCTGAGAAAAGGTTTTCGTCAGTAGATTTACAGGAATTATCGTCTGATGCGATTTATTTGATCATCACATCGCCAGTATATATCTAGATCGTTGATGAGACCATTAATTCTTTAGCCTGTGCTCAAGCCTAGCTTAGCTGCTAACAGAATTATATCTAATCTAAGCCTTGGCTTTGGCACAACAAACTTAGTGATCCCAGTCAAGCGCGACCCATTGACCATGGAAAGCTTCGTAATCAATGTCGATGGACAAGAAGTGGTCTTGACTTTGGCCAACAAACCACAACTTGGACAAGACACTGATATGGAACAAAGCCTTCGTGATTCAAACACATCTTCGACAAACAAAGGTCTTGACTTTGGCCAACAAATCAATGCCGTCTTAGATCTTGAGTAAGAATCACTCAATCGAAGGAAAAACGCTTAATATTTTACGAGGGTTTTTCGCGTGCAAATTGGCAACCAATTTATTATCTTTGTTAAGGTCTCATCATACACCCTTAAACATGCATTCTAAACACATAATAAAGCGTATATGAAAAATAATAATGATATGCGGATGGATACTTTACATTGATCCTATATCAAATCTCTCACTTTCTCTCTCCCGCTAGCACAAGTATCACTTCTACCCGTTACACTACACTTCTAAAGAAACCTCTTACATTGAGGGGAATAGGTGAGAAGAGAATACAAAGAAATGAGAGGTAATAAGGCTGGACTCGCAGGTCCAATTATAAATCAAATTATTACAATTTCCAAAATTGCCCCACCCATCTAATATCCATCTAATATACATTATTCATGCATCGCAATCATGTATTCACACAAGCATGTTATCAATCAATCTAATCAAATTAATTAATCTGATAATTAATGATCATCCAATGTTCAAACAACGATTTGATTTTGTGCGAGTTAACTCATCTTTGCGAATAAGTACTCAAAGTACGAATTCTCGAATTAAATTAAACTACATCATTAAATCTAATTAATATGCATTCAATTCTAATTCGTTATTTAATTCCAAATTAAATACTACACTTTATTAATGAACTTTTACGACTTAATTCCAAATTAATCGCAACGGGTCTCAAACCCGATTAACGTCCAACGTTAATTTAATTAAAGTCCAATGGGCTTTTAATTGATTTGTTAAGGCGTGGACTTTTGGTCAACTCGGGTCAAACCGAAACCAAAGTCCAATCCGGGAGTTACCCCATAAGCCCATAAATCAATTAGGCCCATTAGGCCCAATTAAACTTTAAAGGTTCTTTAAGTCGCATTTGGGCTTTATGGAGGCGGTTTTGGGCCCAATTGGATCCAACCAATTTTGCCTAAAACCAACTTTGTACAACAAAGCCCAACAAGCCCAATTACAACATACTAAGCCCAAATCCAATTTGAAGGCCCAATTAATTAAATTACATAAATCCAATTTCGCAATTTAATTACCTAAAGTGCATATCATGATTAATCACCCAAATCAATATTTCCAAAACATCAAATTAGCTTAATTAATCATGTTCATCATCATCATCGCATGTCCAACACATTAATGAAAAATCAAACCCATACACATGCTTAAAGTGTCTCGGCCAAGGAGAGACTTTTTTATCCGATTCGAATTCAATCCAATTAATTTCACAATCGATATTAAATCCTCATCCCGAATGATTTCCATCACATCCAATGTCCAAAAAATCAAAAATCCAAGACTAAATTAGGGCTATACCATTCGACCAACATAAGGAATTGGGGATTTTGTTCAATTCAAAATTTAATCCAATTAATTTCAAATTAACATTATCCATCATGATTCTAACTCATCCAATGAATCAAAATAAAAAATTCCAAGATTCCACATGAACCCTATACATTCGGCCAAGGTAACATTTTTGGGGAAAATTGTTCCAAACTCATTTCAACAAATTGATCCAATCAATCTTTAATTAAACATCATTTAAACATGCTCAATCAAATAATTTAACCAAATCATGCTCAAAATCAATTTACCCAATTTTAAGCCCTAAATATTTTCATGCTCAAACCTAGGCTCTTGATGCTATTGTTGGTTTCTAATTAGGTCCCAAGATCATTATAAGCATGAAAACATTGCGAATACACATTGACGAAGTTGTGGAATACTTACATCGATCGGTTGAGCGATGCGGTAAGCAACAAAATTTCAGATTCTGCTCCTTGACAGTGGCGTGAACTGCAGTGGGTGTGCTCACTGTTTTGGCTTCGTTTTGGGCTCCTCGTCAAGCTCCAAGCTTCGTCGAATGGTTCCACGCTCATGGGTGGACTTCCTTATCACCTTCGCATATCTCGTAAGTGTGCTAGCACTTGAGATTTTGCCACAAAATCTCACTCTTGCTTCTGTCACTGCTCACGGTTTCAAGAACAACAAACAGTAAGTTTTGCCTATTTGGGCGTGAAGAGAGAAAAGGAAATGGAGAGAGAGAGATGTTTAATGTATTCCAATTTGTGTAACTTATACACACATTTGAATTTGCATTTCATTTCATGTGCATTTGGCTTTCAAAAGTCAAACAATTAAAGCCCAACCACTCACATCACGTCAATCCATCATCTTGTCAAGTCACATCACCCAAAGTGCCAAGTGATTTGACGCTTGATGCGACTAGTGATTTGACGTTTGATTTGACGTGCCGCACTCGAATTCGAAATACGAATGCGCTCGCAAATCATCTCGGGCTCAGGTTCGCTAATTCTAAATTAACAAATTTTCCGTTGCGTCGTAATTAAATGATTACGCCTAGCGAAATCACTATTTCATCGCTAACGAATTAATTCTAAATTAATTCGTTCGCCCGAATTAAAATCTAATTTTAATTCCGCGTCGAAATCCAATTTCTTTTAATATATCGAATATATTAATTTATCGATTAATTCCAAATTAATCGTTATCTCTCTTTAATGGATATTTTATCCCAGATAAAATATCTTCGCAATTAATCCCAGATTAACTTTTTCTCTCTTCTAATTAATCCCAGATTAATTTAGAGTGCGAGTTATACGTCATCGGTGAATCTTTAGGAAGCGACCCATGAGATCCCCGGATATGTTGGCAGTAAATTCGGTCGTCGGACTATACGAACACGTAAGTACCTCGTACTACATTTATACCGAATTACAAGACAAGGTTGGCCTCTAGCAACGCGCCATGCCTCCCCAATTCTCCGGAAACATCCTTACAGGAATAAGGATCTATATCAAACGTAGTATACCGTAGTATTGCGTATTTTTGTCCAGCATCGGATGATCACGTGCTAGGCCTGGGGCTGGAATTATGTCTGCCCCGTACGAAGCACATGTCGGATGTCTGGTGACTAGTCTCTATAATCGGATAAACCTGACCTTGTCATTTTATCTCGATAGCTGCAGCATTTAAGAGAACCAGTCCTATATCCTACGTGACCATCATCTCCATATGACTGGAGTGACACTTCCGTCTTGACATCACACCCAACACACTACGATTCTCGATATACCCAGAATTGGCGTACACAGAAACTGGTTAAAGCCCTGGATGACCTCAACCAAAGTATATTGATTGTCGTATGTATTAGTTGTGCAAGTCTCATGTTAAGACAAAATACACCTACCCTGATTTCGGACTTCCATAAACACATAGTCATACTACCAATGGAATTCTGAGGGGTCTTATCCAGAGCGAAGCTGTTTCCCGTACCATCGGTAAAACACAATCTCCTATTACACTTGCATGAGTATCCTATACCCAAATATATGAGAACTATGCTGTTGTGCCCTCACAACGCGCACAAGTGTAATACTAGTCTCTTACGTATTTATCGATGTCCAATCTCGATAATACTCTGACTAGGGATATTTAATGATTTATCCTTTGTGGACTGATACTGTCTCATATCATTCTCCATCCAGGAACAAATCACAAGGACCTCCCATCATTTATATATCTAGGTGATCTAATCACAAATGATAAGAGTGCAATCTCCTTTGTCACATAGTTAATTTGTACAACAACACCATGATCTGTACAAATAGTGACGCTATGGGTCATAATTGTCCAACAATAACCCGCAAACCTTGTTTGCTAGTTTTGGTACGACAAAACCGACAGGATGTTATAAACATCCTCCGAAAGGTTTCCTTTTCAGGAAAGCGATTTTCCGTTAAGCTGACATATTTCATAAATGAAACATGCAGCTTTAGCAAGCACTATCCAAATGGATTTACCGTGGCAACAGGTTGAATCGTAATCAACACAATGTTGATAATGATACCTTTCCACTAAAAGCCTAGCTTTATACGTTGGTATGTTGCCATCCATGTATGTCTTCCTTGAAGACTTATATAGTACAGTAGGCACAATGCCTTGTGGTACATCAACTAGTATCCAAACTTGTTGATATACATGGAATCCATTTCGGATTCATGACACTTTGTCATAATAAGGAGTCGATACCTTGTATCACTTCCTCATACTTAGTCAGTTGGAATACCTCAATAAGATAGACATCTTTATGAGGCGAGATCAGAAACCATACCCCATGTTGTTTTCTGAATCTCTCTGACCTACGCGGTTCTTGTGTATTCGAAGATTAATGGTAATAGTTTCATCATTGATGAACTATTTTGTGTTCCATTAGGATTCGATGCCTGAAATAGTATTACTCTGATTTTCATCGAGTTTTACTATCCTCCCACTTACCACTGCATATCGGTATTCCTCTTAGGAAAACCGCAGTGAGGAACAATCTAATTGTTCTCTTGTGAGATGTATAAGGCAATACTTATTGTATCCTTAGGATAACCTACAATGGGCACTTATCCAATTTGGGTTTTAGTTTGGTCATCCAAACATATGCCTAGCATCCCAAATTTATCAGGAATGTGAAACCCGGTTTCTTTCCCGTTCATATCTAATATGATATCTGTCAAGCAGATTTTAATGGAACCTTATTCTAAAGATAGTTCTGCACTGTTTAAAGCTTATCCGTTGAAGGAAATGGGTAGCTCAGAGCGACTCATGATTAACCTTATCATGTTTTAACAAAATCGGTTACTCAGTTCGGACACACCGTCAAATTGACATGTTCCGGGAGGAGTCCTCATTGAAAGATACTATACTTTTTCAAGTATATTAGAAACTTATTGCTTAAGTATTTTCCATTACGGTCTAACCGTGACGGTTTAATACTTTAGTCGATCTGTTTGTCTATTCGTGTCGAAACTTTAAAAGTTTCTGATTTGTGTTCTTCAAAAGAAACACATAACCATAACGCGATGTCACATCCGTATAGGTCACGAAATGTTCAATCCACATCTAGCCTAGCTAGACATGGGCCCACTTGCTTCACTATGAACTAGGGCTAACAGATCAGTGGCATTTACACTTTTACCAAGTAAATAGTGTTTTAGGCACTTTGCCCAAAAACTAGATTCGTAGACTTTATTTGAATAGTATCAAATCAGTCCGAGTACCCACTCTTCAAAAGTGTGGATATACGATTTCTTGTTTGATCGTGTCCCAGACAACGATGCCACAATTAAGGTTCATCTGATCAAATCGGTTTAAGCTATTGTTTGTCACGTTATATATTTGAGATTTATTTATATTCAAAATATAAATTCTGTTATTCACACCTAATGTGTTTATCTCAATATCATCTTTATATAATAAAACAATTTAGTGTTCTAGAATATAAAGGTTCACCCGCAGCGGGTTAAACACTGATATAGAGATAATGTTTTAGTCAAACTAGTTACATATAACAATTTCCTAATTTAATTACACACCCGAAGGTAGTTCCTAAACTTTGTATCTACGGTTGAAACAGCGACTTTCGTCCCGTTTCCAGATCGCAGATAAATCTCGATTAAGTCAGTATCCTGTTCAAAACAGATTCTGAACATCAATATATATTTATGTACCACACTAAGTATTTAAAATCTAATTTTAATACTAGTAGTGAACATAATGTTGACAAACATATTTGAAGTCAGAGCCTTGCTCATCTTCAATTCTTTCATGTCTGCTTTGTCCAAACGGCAGTGACGCTTCCGCGATCCCGTTTGCCACATTTAGGCAGACATTTTGGGATATGTCCTTTATCTTCCCAGATGATTATAATGATTTTGCCTTTGCCAGTTTCAACACTCCAGAAGCCTTTGGCCAAGCCTTGGCCTTCTAAAATATCGAAGTAAGGTGCGTCTTGCGCTACTTGCCTAATTGCAAAGTTTGACTTTGTCTCCTTGAGAATAGTCATTAACTCTCCAAGAGTTTTACTATTGCAATTTTAGTACTTCTAAAATCTAAATATAGATTTATGAAGATCCTTCAATTTCAATATCATACTTTAAGGATCTAATCCTTGGTTCTGATTAAGAAATTAAGGAGTCTACTGTGGTAAGTATAATGGATTAAGCACTTAAGTTATCATCACATGTTCTTCCAAAGATTATGCTCTACTGTTTGCTTAACTTCGGGCTTAGGCATAATATGTTATTTTATCAAATAAAGTAACTTATTATTTTCCATGACCATCCTGAAATTATTTCCAATTTTGAAAATTAAACCATTTCAATACATTTTCCCTAGGATTATGTATTAAACGTCAATCTTTAATTTAATATTGATTCTAATAGTCCAACTATTTAATCACGATTTAGGTTATTATTATATAATGATTATATAGTCCAACTATTTAATCAACTATAATTTAATAGATTAAAATCAATTATATTGATTACTATAATCCAATTATAAAATCAACTATAAAAAATAGTTTGAATATAGTCCAACTATTTATTAAAACAACATTTAAATATTAAAAAAGTCCAACTAACATTTAATTCTTTGACGAATTGATATTGTTTGAGCGCGTATGGCGAGTAATTGAACGAGTATTACAAATTCAATTCTTGCATCCCACTATTTTTTCGGCGAGCCTCTAACCCTCTGTCGAGTACTCGGGAAACCTCGTTTCCTAGTGGGCCAGGATCCCGTTAAATATCACACAATCTTGACTTTGGCCAACAAATTGTATGATAATTAACTAGGTAGATCTTTAAGATCGATTGGATCCAATCCAATTCCTAGATCTGGTAGGGGGACATCCAAGTCCGAAACATATATCTTATATATGCCAATACATCCAATGTATTACCTAACATTTTTTCCTCTGAATCAACTAAGCCTTGGCTTTGGCACAACAAACTTAGTGATCCCAGTCAAGCGCGACCCATTGACCATGGAAAACTTCGTAATCAATGTCGATGGACAATAAGTGGTCTTGACTTTGGCCAACAAACCAACTTGGACAAGACACTGACATGGAAACAAAGCCTTCGTGATTCAAACACATCCTCGACGGACAAAGGCCTTGACTTTGGCCAACAAGCCAATGCCAGTCTCAGATCTTGAGTGAGATCACTCAATAGGAAGGAAAGACGCTTAATATTGTTTGAGGGGTTTTCGCGGTGCAAATTGGCAACCAATTTATTATCTTTGTTAAGGTCTCATCATCATACACCCTTAAACATGCATTCTAAACACATAATAAAGAGCGAATAATAAATAATAATGATATGCGGATGTATACTTTACACAATGATCCTAGATCAAATCTCTCCCTTTCTCTCTCCCGCTAGCACAAGTATCACTTCTACCCGTTACACTACACTTCTAAAGAAAACCTCATTTACATGGAGGGGAATAGGTGAGAAGAGAATAAAAAGAAATAAGAGGTAATAAGACGGGATACGAAGGTCCAATTAATAAATCAAAAATTTAAAAACAATTTCTAAAATTGTCTCACCCATCTAATATCCATCCGATATACATTATTCAGCATCGCAACCATGTATTCACACAAGCATGTTTCAATCATCTAATCAAATTAATTTATCTGATAATTATCGTGAGCATATCCAATGTTCAAACAACGATTTGATTTGCTCGAGTCAAACGCGTGTTTGCGAATAAGTACTCAAAGTAAGTCTATCTCAAATAAATAAACGACATCATTAAATCCAATTTAATATGCATTCAATTCTAATTCGCTATTTAATTCCAAATTAAATACTACACTTTAATAATGAACTTTACGACTTAAATTCCAATTTAATCGTTACGGTCTCAAAGCCCGATTAATATCCAATATTAATTCAATTAAAGTCCAATGGGCTTTTAATTAATTTCTTAAGGCATGGACTTTTGGTCAACTCGGGTCAAACCGAATAACCAAAATCCAATCCGGGAATTACCCCATAAGCCCATAAATCAATTTTGGCCCATTAGGCCCAATTAAAGTTTAAAGATCCATTAAGTCGCATTTGGACTTTATGGATGCGGTTTTGGGCCCAATTGGATCGAACCAATTTTTCCTAAACCCAACTTTGTATAACAAAGCCCAAAAGCCCAATTACAACTTTAAAAGCCCAAATCCAATTTTAAGGCCCAATTAATTAAATTCCAAAATCCAATTTTCCATATTTAATTACCAAATTGTATACATGATTAATACCTAAATTAACATTTCTAACACATCAATATACACAATTAATCATGCTCATTTCATCATCACATGTCCAACACATTTTGATTAAAATCAAACCCAATTTTACATGCTACATGTCTCGGCCAAGGGAGGGGATTTGTGTCCGATTCGAATTCAATCCAATTAATTCCACAATCGACATTAAATCACATTCCCGAATGATTCTAACTCATCTAATGAATCAACAATCAAAAAATCCAAGACATTTTAGGGCATAAGGCATTCGGCCAAGCCATCCAAATTTAGGCAAAATTGTTCCAAACCAATTTTCTTGAAATTGATCCAATCAAACTTCAATTCAAACATATTTAAGCATATTCATTCATCCAATTTCACAAATTCATGCTCAAAATCAATTTACCCAAATTTTAACCGTAAACTTTTTCATACTCAAACCTTGCTCTAGATGCCATTGTTGGTTTCTATTAAGGTCCCAAGATCAATAATAAGCATGAATCAAGTGCGAATACTCATCGAAGAAGTGTGGAATACTTACATCGATCGGTTGAGCGACGTGGAGATGAACAAAATCAACTTTCTGCCCATCTTCACTGTCACAGTTGCTTTTCTTCACTGGGTTTTGGCTCGGTTTTGGTCCTTCGTCAAGCTCCAAGCTTCGTCGAACGGTTCCCGGCTTATGGGTGGACTTCCCTATCACCTTCGCATGTCTCGTAAGTGTACTAGCACTTGTGATTTTGCCACAAAATCCCACTCTTGTGCTTCCCACTGCTCACATTTTTTACAGAAACCAGTGAGCTGTTTAGGCCCTCCATGGGCGTGAGTTTTAGAGAGAAAGAGAGAAGGAGAGAGTGTATTGTGTGAATGATGGCAAAAAATGTGTATCTAATACCACTTTTGATTTTCAAAAAATCAATTAATTGATTTCCAAAATCAAAAAACAAATACAAAACATTTAAATATATTAATGTCAATCATGCCATCACACTTGAGTGTTAAACACTCTTCCATCAAACTACCATCAGTCACATCACTCATTCAAGTTGTCAAGTCACATCACTCAAAGGACAAGTGATTGACGCTTGATGCGACTAATGATTTGACCTGCGCACTCAACTTCGAAATGCGAATGCGCTCTAATAATCCCGGGCTCGGGTTCGCTAATTCCAATTAACGAATTTTCCGTTGCGTCGTAATTAAATGATTACGTCTAGCGAAGTCACTATTCACGTCGCTAACGAATTAATTCTAAATTAATTCGTTCGCCCGAATTAAAATCTAAGTTTAATTCCACGTCGAAATCTAATTCGTTTAATATATCAAATATATTAATTTCTCGATTCATTCCAAATATAACCGTTATCTCTCTTTTATTGATATTTTATCCCAGATAAAATATCTCAGTAATTAATCTCAGATTAATTTTTCTCTCTTCTAATTATCCCAGATTATTTAGAGTGCGAGTCATACATCATCGTTGAATCTTTGGGAAGCGACCCATGAGATCCCCGGATATGTTGGAAGTAAATTCGATCGTCGGACTATCTGAACACATAAGTACCAAGTACTACGTTTATACCGATTTACAAGACAAGGTTGGCCTCTAGCAAAGCGCCATGCCTACCCAATTCTCTGGAAATATCCTTACAGGAATAAAGGATCTGTATCAGGCGTAGTATACGTAGTATTGCATATTTCTGTCCAGTATCAAATGATCACGTGCTAGGCCTGGGGCTGGAATTGTGTCTACCTCGTACGAAACACATATCGGATGTCTGGTGACTAGTCTCTATAATCGGATAAACATGACCTTGTCATTTTATCCCGATAGCTGCAGCATTTAAGAGAACCAGTCCCGTATCCTACGTGACCATCATCTCCATATGACTGGAGTGACACTTCCGTCTTGACATCACACCCAACACACTACGATTCTCAATATACCCAGTATTGGCGTACACAGAACCTGTTAAAGCCATGGACGACCGCAACCAAAGTATATTGATTGTCACAAGTATTAGCGGTGCAAGTCTCAAGTTAAGACCAAATACACCTACCCTGATTTCGAACTTCCATAGACACTTAGTCATACTACCAATGGAATTCCGAGGGGGTCTATCCAGAGCGAAGCTGTTTCCCGTACCATCGGTGAAACACAACCTCTTATTACACTTGCATGAGTATCATATACCCAAATATATGAGAACTATACCGTTTTTCCCTCACAACGCGCACAAGTGTAATACTAGTCTTTTACGTATTTATCGATGTCCAATCTCGATAATACTCTGACTAGGGATATTTAATGATTTATCCTTCGTGGACTGATACTGTCTCATATCATTCTCCATCAAGGAACAAATCATTGGGACCTCTCATCATTTATACATCTAGGTGATCTAATCATAAATGATAAGAGTGCAATCTCCTTTGTCACATAGTTAATTTGTACAACAACACCATGATCTGTACAAATAGTGACGCTATGGGTCATAATTGTCCAACAATATATACCCTGATTGTGACTTAAAGTCATCTTCATCGGTTCGAAAACTTGCAACGGTGAACCCAGTTACCTCAAGTTTTCCTTCTCCATAAATTAAGAAAGCATCCTTAGTTCATCTAAGATACTCAAGGATGTTCTTTACATCAATCCAGTGACCATCACCTAGATCGGCCTGATTGTTAATCCATATACTCAAAACATTTGAGACACCATATCGTGTACATGTTTTTCAATGTACGAGTTCTCGGAGAGTGCCAACAACTTTTAGATCTATCCTAGTAGATCCTTATTCCTAGAATAAAGGTTGCATCTCCCAATTATTCCATGGAGAATTTTAATGAAAGCCAAGCTTTCACCGATAGTTAACATGGGAATGTTATTTCCAAGAAATAATACATCATAAATCTATAGGACATCCAATGTCAGTGCGCTCCAACAAACCTTCTTATATACACAAGAATCACCTTCGTTTTGAATGAAATCATATTTTATTATGATCTCACCAAAATGTTGGTTCCAAGAACACAATGTTTGCTTCAATCCATAAATGGATCGAATTAACTTGCAAACCTTGTTTGCATGTTTTGGTATGAAAAATCTGTCAGGCTGTTGTATAACATCCTCCAAAAGGTTTCCGTTAAGGAAAGCGGTTTTGACGACCATCTGCCATATTTCATTATGAAATATGTAGCAATAGCAAGCATTATCCAAATGGATTTAAACATGGCAACGGGTAAAAGGTTTCGTCGTAATCGACACTATGTTGATGACGATACCCTTTCGCTATAAGCCTAGCTTTGTACGTTTGTTTGTTTCCATCCATTTTTATCTTCACCATGAAGACCCATTTGTACCAATAGGCACAATGCCTTCTGGTATATCAACCAGTGTCCAAACATGGTTGGTATACATTGAATCCATTTCGGACTTCATGGCATCTTGCCATATACCTCTTACGTAGCCGGCTCATTATCCTCAATAAGATTAATATCTTTATGAGGTGAGATCAGAAACCCATACCTCTTAGGTTGTTTCCTGACTCTCTCAGACCTACGCGGTTCTTGTGTATTAGAAGATTGTGGAACAGTCTCATCCATGATGATCTGTTCTGTTTCGTTAGGGATCGGTACCAGGAACAGTATTACTCTTATTTTCATCGAGTTTTACTTTCCTCCCACTTACCACTGCATATTAGGAATTTTTCTATGGAAAACTGCATGGAGAGCAACAAATATTTTGTTCTCTTATGGGTTGCGAAAATTAGTTTCCCTAGGATAACCAATTACAAATAGGCACTTATCCGATTTGGGTTTTAGTTTGGTATCATCCAAACATATGCCCAACATTCCCAAATCTTCAGGAATGAGAAACCTGATTTATGTCCTGTCCATATTCATATGGGGTTTGTCCAACAGACTTTGACGGAACCTTATTCAAAATAAGTATTGCACTGTTCAATGCGTATCCCTAGAAGGAAATTGGTAGCTCAGAGCGACTCATCTTTGACCTTACCATGTCCAACAAAGTTCAGTTTCTACATTTGGACACACCGCTTAATGGAGGTGTTCAGGGAGGAGTCCACTGTGAAAAAATACCATACTCTTTCAAGTAATCGAGAAACTTATTGCTCAAGTATTTTCCACTACGGTCCAACAGTAATATCTTAATACTTTTGCCCGTCTGTTTTTCTACTTCGTGTCGAAACTCTTTGAATTTATCAAAAGTTTCTGATTTGTGTTTCATAAGATACACATAACCATAACGCGATGCAACATCCGTAAAGGATACGAAGTATTCATAACCACCTCTAGCCTAGCTAGACATGGGCCCACATACGTCACCATGAACGAGGGCTAACAGATCGGTGGCATGTACACTTTTACCATGTAAAAGGTGTTTTATGCACTTTGCCTAATAAACAAGATTCGTAGACGTCATATGATTTAGGATCAAATCTGTCTATGTATCCTTTCTTCAAAAGAGTAGATATATGCGTCTTGTTGATGCATCCTAGATGACAATGCCACAAATTAATCTAATCTGATTTAGTCAGTTTGAGCTTTTGTTTGTCATAATATATTTGAGATTCATTTATATTCGAAATATAAATACTGTTATTCACATCTAATGTGTATTTCTCAATATCATCTTCATAAACAAAACACCTAGTGTTCTGGAACATAAAGGTATAACCGCAACGGGTTAAACTAGATATAGAGATAATGTTTCTAGTCAAACTAGGTACATTATAATAGTTTCCTAATTTAAGTAAATGCCCAAAGGGCAGTTCAAAACTTAGGTTCCCACAGCCAAAAAAACCGACTCTCGTTCTGTTTCCGACTCGTAGGTCAATCTCAACTAAAGACAGTCTCCTGCTATTCAGCAGGTCCCGACATCAGTACATATGTATTACCACATCGTATCAAAAATCCAATTTTTAAAATAAGTAGTGGACACGTTTATTACAATAACAAACATACCTGAAGTCGGAGCCTTGCCCACCTTCACTTCCTTCATGTCTGCCTTTTCCATATGGTAGTCACACTTTCAGTGACCCCGTTTGCCACAATTTAGGCAGACATCTTGGGATATGTCCTTTGTCTTCCCAGAAGACTGTGACGATTTTGCCTTTGCCCTTTTTCCACATCTCCATAAGCCTTTGGACAAGCCTTGGCCTTCTGGGATGTCGAAGTAAGATGCGTCTTGCGCTTCTTGTTGGGGTTGGTGCTCAGAGCAGCAATTCCCGGTTGTATTTCTTTTGAATACTTCTGTAAAACATTATTATTATGAATAATATATGCAGTTTCTATAATATAATCTATCTTTTTATATGGTAAAGACTTATTGACCTTAGAATGATTAGTCATGGTACAGTTGCAAAAGCGTCGCAACAGACATTGATTAGTATCATGACGTTGTCATTCTCAGACAGTTCCTGGTCAAGTTTTATACTACTTGGTCAGTATAGTAAACCCGTTGAGACCAGTACATGTCGTATACTGGAATATATGATTCCAATGGTTTCTCAATGAACCATTAGTCTTGGAGACTAGTATAGACGTGTAGGTGTTTATAGCGGATAAACACTGAACGACTCACCGAAGATTCTTAATGGATGGTACACCAGCGTCAATAAGAATCTTCATGGGTTGAGAAGCACTTGTGATTCTTAGACTTGAGATGCCATTGTGGGCACATGAGACATCTTCTACACTTAGATGGCAGTCATGTCACCGATCTATTTAGATCAGACCTCCGCTTGTTCGTTGGGTGTAGACAGATCCTCAGGATGTCCTATGTGTATCAAGATAGGATTCGTCAGTTCTGTGTATCAGAGCATAGGTAGTCCATATGATTAGCAATCAGATAAAACCATGGGCCCGTGGTAAAGTTTATAAGCTAGTTCTAAACATTCTTTTAGAGATTGCTAATAGAATAGTCGACTGGATAATCCCCGTAGAGATTTGAGGTTTACATCTATATCTCTGGGATTTATCCGGATACCTGTGTCGAATGAATTATACATTTGCCATGACCTCGACATGTATGGTTCAGCGAGATTATCTGTGATCGTCATAATTTATGGGTGGATAATTATGGACACGAAATTGGATTTCGTGACGGATATACCTGAATCTAGAGAGTCTCAATAATGAAACATACTCGTAGAGCACTAGAGCAACATTAATAAATAATATTGATTATTTATTAAAGTCGTTAAGGTTAAACGCAAGATATGTGCTAAAGGGACTAGATAGTCATTTGCCTAATTATTGTGTATTTACATTTAATACTTGATTAATTTAAATACATATTAATTAATAGTCAAAATGAGTTATTTGACTTATATCCTAAATGATATATGTTTTTAATATTTAATGTAAATATTATCATATATTTAATATATTTGTATTTGATTAATTAATTATTTATTTAATTGTTAAATGATTAAATTAATTAAAATATAAATATCTTACTTAGGATATTTGAAGTAAATGATATTAGTTGCCTTTGTTGACTTAATTAAATATCTAATAAAATGTTATTAAGATATTTATGCAAGTTGACCAATTAGAATGAAATGAAATTGAATTACTAAATTTGTAAGCTAAGGTGATTTTCGGCCAAGGCTTAAATGTTAGTATATATTGATTTTCATTTCATTTTACACTTAACCTAATACACTTTACAAAAGGAAATTCATTGAAGAAACTTAAAGAAAGCTTGAGAAAGAAAGAAAGATCAAAGAAAGCTTGGAATTTTAGTAAGTTTTTTCAAACTTGCTATTAGAAGGAACATGTTCCTTAGGTTCTAGGCTTCAACATGTGATGTTCTTCTTAATTATTTCTTTCTTTATTTCTTTGTCTTTTTGTTGATGGAAGTTTGATTGAAGTGTTGAGCGCATGTGATGGAGAAGGTTGTGACTATTGTAGTTATAAACATTCTTTAAGTTTTTGGAAACCATGTTGCTAATCTAGAGTTGTTGACCCACTCTTAGATGACCTAGATTGATCTTGAGTTGTTTCATTGTGTTGAGACTTGGATTGGATGGAATGATGATTGAAACAATTGATTTACCAATTTGGTCTATTTGTCCCATTTGATGAAATTGAAAAATTAGGGTTCATGACCAATTCCAAATTTGGGGCTTTTCATATATGTTGTGAATTTGGATGTGTATATGATGCATATAAAGTTTCATGTTGATTGGATTACATTTAGATGTGTTTTGAAGCATGAAATGACAAAAGGCACAAAATGCCCCCTTTGTGAGGCTCTCGGCCAAGGATTAGAATTTTGGGGATTTTTGGTGCTTTTGGTTTTGATTTTTGAACATGCTAAGTTCATCTTAGAAATGATTTAGAATCATTCAAAATTGATTAGATCAATTTCGGACTAAAATGGACAAAATACCAATGTAAGGCATTTCGGTAAATTCACTTGAATATGATTCATTTGAATTTTATTTCATAATTTGATTATTGAATAATTAAATAAATGTGTTTATTTAATTAATCCGAGATAAGTTTTGAAATCGGAAAATTTTGATTTTCCGACTTCCGCTGCGTTACCGGATTCAGCCCCTAAAAACCCCTACAAAATGGTATCAGAGCGAGTCTGATTCTAGGCCCCCTAAAATGATTAGCTTTAATTAAATCAATGTTTAATCATGTTTTCTTGACTTTATACATGCTTATTATAATCTAATTTGGTTAGATTATGGTGTATGACACTTAGCGGAAAATCCCTAATTAAAAGGTTTTAATGTAATTCTGTATTTGATGCATGTTATTGTGGTCCGTCTTGTCAATACGGTTTATGAATACTTCTCTGTGACTACATCCGAGACCGTGCCTCTGCTGTGAGGGTGTAGCCGATAGAGATTTATTTATACCGGATGTATATCAGATACTAGGTAAATTCAAGTAAAAGCGGAATTCTGAACGTGCCCTAGCTGTCAGGATTACGTAAGTAACTTGAGTTTATCATTGACGAGTTTAACCTTGGTATGTCTCCTTGTGGGCCTGCCTTCGCAGCGACAACGAGAAACGACCAGGACCGGAAACCCAGGAGTCATTAGAGAATGATTGACAAATGAGTTGTCTACCTGATGAATATACGTAGGCGAGACCGTGCCTCTGCTGTGAGCCGAAATATATTCACGGGATCCACCTTTCAGTATTAGTATTTAATTTAATTATTTAATCTTTGTATTCTGTTTGGGGATTACAGTATTGCATGATTTAGTGGGAGTGGCATTTTTAGATTAAAAATCCATGATCTAGTTTATGCTTTTGATATTATATGAAACTGTTTATTTTCTGCTAACTGTTTTTCGTGATCTATATGATAGATTGGCGATGGCGGCACAATCCACAAATCAGTTTGCGCATATGCTTGATGCGAACAAACTGAAAGGCGATGAGAACTTCGCTGACTGGGAATTGGATTTGAGGATTGTCCTCGATTCCGAAAAGCTGGGATATGTTCTTGAGGGTCCGTTGCCCCTTGCTGTGGGTGCGGATGCTTCGGAGGAGGAACACCAAGTTTTTGAAACTTGGAAGGATGATGATTTAAGGGTTAAATCATATATCCTTAGTTCACTGTCTCCGAAACTCAAGCAACAGTACTATGGTATGTTAGATTCCTATAGTATGATGACGCGATTGAGACAATCGTTTGAGAACCAAGAACAAGTGATTGTTCACAAAGTCGCCATGGAACTGTTCCATGCGCGTCTGGATGAGGGCCAAAGTGTTAGCCCACATGTTCTTCAGATGATCGATTTGATCGATCAATTGCGGCAACATAATCTCATCTTGAATGACAATCTCGGTAGGAGTGTCATTCTTGGTTCACTACCAGCTTCATTTCGCCAGTTCGTGATGTACTTCAACATGCACGGGACTGTCTATACCTACCAGGAGCTACATAGGATGTTGCTCACGGCAGAAGAGGACCTTAAGAAGGGAGTACCGACTCGCCCTCCTAGAACTACTTCTCTTTCGGCTTCTTCCCAAGGATGGTCCAAGGGAAAGAAGAAGAAAGGGAAGAAGAAGAAGGCTTTCGGTCCTCAACAACAGGCGAAGATTGCTAAGCCCAATAGGGCTTCTGAAGACAAATGCCACCACTGCGGCAAAGTCGGGCATTGGAAAAGGAACTGTCCTGATTACATCACCCAGCTGAGGAGAGACAGAGCATCTACATCAGGTACTTTATTTTTCCAGTTATTGATTTATCTTTGGCTTGTGAAGCCGTTACATCCAACTGGATTTTAGATTCTGCTTGTCCCATTCACATTTGCAATTCGTTGCAGGTGCTGAAGGAAAGTAGGAGGCTGAAGCCCGGGGAGATGCAATTGCGGTTCGGGAGTGGAGACTCTTTGGATGCAGTTGCAGTGGGAGTATGCGAGATCTCATTGCCGAATGGGACACTTTTGTTAAATGAATGCCATTTTGTACCTGGATGTGTAGCTAATATTATATCACTTTTTGTATTGGATACAGAAGGTTTTTGTATAAATATTAAGAATAGTTCTTTATATTTATATGATAGTAATAATATTCAGATCCTTTGTTGTCCAAACCAGCATGGTCATTATACATTGCAAACTTCAAAAGATATATTAAGTACTGGAGTTAATAAACGTAGTTTACCTGTAATTAATAATACTGAACTTTGGCATATGAGACTTGGTCACATTGGCATTAAACGCCTTACCCAATTGGTTAGGAATGGTTTGATACCAGATCTTACCATTGAATCTTATCCAACTTGTGAATCCTGTATTCAGGGTAAGATGAACAAAGCCCAATTTTCTGGTGTTGGACACCGCGCCACTAACTTACTGGAACTCGTACATTATGATGTATGTGGTCCACTAAGTCAAACTGCTCACAGTGGTTTTTCGTACTTCGTTACCTTTACCGATGATCTGTCACGGTACGGTTATGTCTATTTGATTAGACATAAATCGGAAACCTTTGAAAAGTTCAAAGAGTTCCGAAATGAAGTAGAAAAACAAACTGGTAAATATATTAAATGCCTTCGATCAGATCGAGGTGGCGAATATATGAGTGGTGAGTTCATGAATTATATGAAGGAGAATGGGATTCTCGCTCAATATACTCCTCCAGGTACTCCACAGCACAATGGAGTATCTGAGAGGAGAAATCAGACTTTATTGGATATGGTCCGATCAATGTTGAGTTTCACAGATTTGCCCTATTACCTATGGGGCTACTCTCTCTTAACAGCCGCACATCTTTTGAATAAGATTCCTTCAAAGGCTGTTCCTACGACACCGTATGAGATATGGTTCGGTAGGAGACCAAATCTTAATTATATTAAGGTTTGGGGTTGTCCTGCCTATGTCAGGGTGACTCAACAAGATAAGCTTTCGCCTCGGGGGCAAAAGTTTAGGTTTGTAGGATATCCTTCGAATACGAGGGGATATCTATTCTATGATACCGAGCATCGAAATGTGTTCGTAGCTCGGTTCGCAAAATTTCTAGAAGTAGAATTTTTGTTAGAAGGTGGTAATTATAGACAGGTTGAGCTTGATGAAGTCCAACCTGAAAACAACGAACCAACGGAGGAACCTGAAGTTCATGTAGATGAAGGACCTTCAACACACACACTCCGTAGGTCGGAAAGGGTATCTAGACCTCCTGAACGCTTGTATTTGATACAAGAAAATAGACTGGATGTTCTCTTAGTTGAAGAGACAGATCCTTTCACCTATAGAGAATCGATGTTGGACATCGACTCCGTGAAATGGCAAAGTGCCATGAAATCCGAGATAGACTCAATGCATGAAAATCAAGTTTGGGACTTGATTCCTCTTCCCGAAGGAATTGTTCCTATCGGTTGTAAATGGGTTTACAAGAGGAAGCGCGGGCCTGACGGTAAGGTTGAAACTTACAAGGCCTGACTGGTAGCAAAAGGACACGCAGCGACCTGGCGTCGACTACGATGAAACTTTTTCACCGGTGGCAATGCTTAAGTCTATCCGGATTTTGCTTTCTATAGATGCATATCATGACTACGAGATTTGGCAAATGGATGTCAAAATGGCTTTTCTAAATGGATTTCTTGATGAAGAAGAAATCTATATGGAAACACCGGAAGGTTTCATATCCAGCGAAACCTCGGGTATGGTATGTAAGCTTAAGAAGTCCATTTATGGACTTAAACGAGCTTCACGAAGTTGGAATCTTCGATTCGACGAGATTATTAGATCGTCTGGTTTTCTCAAGAATTCGGAAGAATCCTGTGTGTATCAGAAGGCCAGTGGGAGTATGGTCGTATTTTTAGTCCTATATGTTGATGACATCCTAATCATTGGGAATGATTTAGGTATGTTACAAAGCGTCAAAGCATACCTCTGTAAGAATTTCTCCATGAAGGACCTGGGAGAAGCTTCCTATGTTTTAGGGATAAAACTCTATAGAGATAGACAAAGGAGGCTGATTGGGTTATCCCAATCAACGTACATAGATAAGATCTTGGAACGGTATAGTTTTGGTAACTGTAAGACAGCAAACATATCGTTCAGACATGGGATTCATCTTTCTAAGAAGATGTGTCCACAAACAGAAGATGAGAATGTTAGAATGTCTAACCAACCTTATGCTTCGTGTTTGGGTAGCATAATGTAAGCCATGTTATGTACGAGGCCTGATGTAAGTTTCACTGTTAGCGTAACTAGTAATTATCAGTCCAATCCAGGTAATGACCATTGGATGGCCATTAAACATATCCTAAAGTATCTTAAAGGTACTAAGGATAAGTTGATTATTTATGGAGGAAACGAGCTGCAGGTTAATGGGTATACAGACTCCGATTTTCAATCAGATCCCGATGATAGAAAGTCCACATCTGGATTTGTCTTTACCCTTAACGGAGGTGCAGTTTGTTGGAAGAGTTCCAAACAGGGATCGACAGCAGATTCCACCACTGAGGCGGAATATATTACAGCTTCTGAAGCTGCAAAAGAGGCTGTGTGGATAAAGAACTTTGTCACAGAATTGGGAGTTATCCCAAGTATCGAGAATGCGATTCCGTTATACTGTGATAATACTGGAGCCATTGCGCAAGCAAAGGAACCGAGGGCGCATCAGAAGTCGAAGCATGTGGAACGCAAGTACCACATCATTCGAGAGATCGTGTCGCGAGGGGATATTGTCGTGTGCAAGGTCCCGAGTGAAGATAATGTAGCAGACCCGCTGACGAAGGCCATACCTCCGAAGTTGTTTGATAAACACGTGGAGTCGATGGGTATTAGATACAATCCATATTGGCACTAGAGCAAGTGGGAGATTTTGTTGGGGTTGGTGCTCAGAGCGCCAATTCCCGGTTGTATTTCTTTTGAATACTTCTGTAAAACATTATTATTATGAATAATATATGCAGTTTCTATAATATAATCTATCTTTTTATATGGTAAAGACGTATTGACCTTAGAATGATTAGTCATGGTACAGTTGCAAAAGCGTCGCAACGGACATTAAGTAGTATCATGACGTTGTCATTCTCAGACAGTTCCTGGTCAAGGTTTACACTACTTGGTCAGTATAGTCAACCCGTTGAGACCAGTACATGTCGTATACTGGAATATATGATTCCAATGGTTTCTCAATGAACCATTAGTCTTGGAGACTAGTATAGACGTGTAGGTATTTATAGCGGATAAACACTGAACGACTCACCGAAGATTCTTAATGGATGGTACACCAGCGTCAATAAGAATCTTCATGGGTTGAGAAGCACTTGTGATTCTTAGACTTGAGATGCCATTGTGGGCACATGAGACATCTTCTACACTTAGATGGCAGTCACGTCACCGATCTATTTAGATCAGACATCCGCTTGTTCGTTGGGTGTAGACAGATCCTCAGGATGTCCTATGTGTATCAAGATAGGATCCGTCAGTTCTGTGTATCAAAGCATAGGTAGTCCATATGATTAGAAATCAGATAAAACCATGGGCCCGTGGTAAAGTTTAGAAGCTAGTTCTAAACATTCTTTTAAAGATTGCTAATAGAATAGTCGACTGGATAATCCCCGTAGAGATTTGACATTTACATCTATATCTCTGGGATTTATCCGGATACCTGTGATGAAGGAATTATACATTTTCCATTACCTCGACCTGTATGGTTCAGCGAGATTATCTGTGATCGTCATAATTTATGGGTGGATAAATTATGGACACGAAATTGGATTTCGTGACGGATATACCTTAATCTAGAGAGTCTCAATAATGAAACATACTCGTAGAGCACTAGAGCAATATTAATAAATAATATTGATTATTTATAAAGTCGTTTAAAGGTTAAACGCAAGATACGTGCTAAAGGACTAGATAGTCATTTGCCTAATTATTGTGTATTTACATTTAATACTTGATTAATTTAAATACATATTAATTAATAGTCAAAATGAGTTATTTGACTTATATCCTAAATGAATATATGTTTTTAATATTTAATGTAAATATTATACATATATTAATATATTTGTATTTGATTAATTAATTAATTATTTAATTGTTAAATGATTAAATTAATTAAAATATAAATATCTTACATTAGGATATTTGAAGTAAATGATATTAGTTGCCTTTGTTGACTTAATTAAATATCTAATAAAGTGTTATTAAGATATTTATGCAAGTTGACCAAATTAGAATGAAATGAAATTGAAATTACTAAATTGTAAACTAAGGTGATTTTCGGCCAAGGCTTAAATGTTACAAGTATATTGATTTTCATTTCACTTTACACTTAACCTAATACACTTACAAAGGAAACTCCATTGAAGAACTTAAAGAAGCTTGAGAAAGAAAGAAAGATCAAAGAAAGCTTGGAATTTTAGTAAGTTTTTCAAACTTGCTATTAGAAAGGAACATGTTTCTTAGGTTCTAGGCTTCAACATGTGATGTTCTTAAATTATTTATTTCTTTATTTCTTTGTGTTTTTGTTGATGGAAGTTTGATTGAAGTGTTGAGCATGTATGGTGAAGGAAGGTTGTGACTATTGTAGTTATAAACATTCTTTAAAGTTTTTGGAAACCATGTTGCTAATCTAGAGTTGTTGACCCACTCTTAGATGACCTAGATTTGATCTTGAGTTATTTCATTGTGTTGAGACTTGGATTGGATGGAATAATGATGATTGAAACAATTGATTTAACCAATTTGGTCTAATTTGTCCAATTTGATGAAATTGAAAAATTAGGGTTCATGACCAATTCCAAATTTGGGGCTTTTCATATATGTTGTGCATTTGGATGTGTATATGATGCATATAAAGTTTCATGTTGATTGGATTACATTTAGATGTGTTTTGAAGCATGAAATGACAAAAGGCACAAAATACCCCCTTTGTGAGGCTCTCGGCCAATAATTAGATTTTGGGGATTTTTGGTGCTTTTGGTGTTTTGATGTTTTGAACATGCTAAGTTCATCTTAGAAATGATTTAGAATCATTCAAAATTGATTAGATCAATTTCGGACTAAAATGGACAAAATACCAATGTAAGGGCATTTCGGTAAATTCACTTGAATATGATTCATTTGAATTTTATTTCATAATTTGATTATTGAATAATTAAATAAATGTGTTTATTTAATTAATCCGAGATAAAGTTTTGAAATCGGAAAATTTTGATTTTCCGACTTCCGCTGCGTTACCGGATTCAGCCCCTAAAAACCCCTACAAAATGGTATCAGAGCGAGTCTGATTCTAGGCCCCCTAAAATGATTAGCTTTAATTAAATCAATGTTTAATCATGTTTTCTTGACTTTATACATGCTTATTATAATCTAATTTGGTTAGATTTATGGTGTATGACACTTAGCGGAAAATCCCTAATTAATAAGGTTTTAATGTAATTCTGTATTTGATGCATGTTATGTGGTCCGTCTTCTCAATACGGTTTATGAATACTTCTTTGTGACTACATCTGAGACCGTGCCTCTGCTGTGAGGGTGTGTAGCCGATAGAGATTTATTTATACCGGATGTATATCAGATACTAGGTAAATTCAAGTAAAAGCGGAATTCTAAACGTGCCCTAGCTGTCAGGATTACGTAAGTAACTTGAGTTTATCATTGACGAGTTTAACCTTGGTACGTCTCCTTGTGGGCCTGCCTTCGCGCAGCGACAACGATAAATGACCAGGACCGGAAACCTAGGAGTCATTAGAGAATGATTGACAAATGAGTTGTCTACCTGATGAATATACGTAGGCGAGACCGTGCCTCTAATGACTACGCCTAGCGAAGTCACTATTTATGTCGCTAACGAATTAATTCTAAATTAATTCATTCGCCCGAATTAAAATCTAATTTTAATTCCGCGTCAAAATCCAATTTCGTTTAATATATTGAATATATTAATTTCTCGATTAATTCCAAATTAATCGTTATCTCTATTTAAATGATATTTTATCCCAGATAAAATATCTCCGTAATTAATCCCAGATAATTTTCTCTCTCTTCCAATTAATCCCAGATTAATTAAAAGTGCGAGTCATACGTCATCGGTGAATCTTCGGAAGCGACCCATGAGATCCCCAGATATGTTGGCAGTAATTCGGTCGTCGGACTATCCGAACACGTAAGTACCTCGTACTACGTTTATACCGATTTACAAGACAAGGTTGGCTTCTAGCAAAGCGCCATGCCTTCCCAATTCTCCAGAAATATCCTTACAAGAATAAAATATATATCAGGCGTAGTATACGTAGTATTGTGTATTTCGATCCAGTATCGGATGATCACATGCAAGGCCTGGGGCTGGTTCAATGTATGCCCCGTACGAAGCATATATCGGATGACGAGCAACTAGTTTTTTAAAATCGGATAATCATGACCAAGTCATATTATCCCGACGGTTGCAACCTTTTTAGAGAACCAATTATGTATCCCTGTGCGATCATCAACTCCATATGACTAGAGTGACACTTCCGTCTTGACATCACACCCAACACACTACGATTCGCAATATACCCAGCATTGGCGTACACAGAACCTGTTAAAGCCCTGGACGACCACAACCAAAGTATATTGATTGTCGTAAGTATTTCCGGCGCAAGTCTCAGGTTAAGACCAAATACACCTACCCTGATTTCGGACTTCCATAGACACATAGTCATACTACCAATGGAATTCCGAGGGGGTCTATCCAGAGCGAAGCTGTTTCCCGTACCATCGGTAAAACACAACCTCCTATTACACTTGCATGAGTATCATATACCCAAATATATGAGAATTATGCTGTCGTGCCCTCATAACGCGCACAAGTGTAATACTAGTCTTTTACGCATTCATCGATGTCTAATCTCGATAATGCTCTGACTAGGGATATTTAGTGATTTATCCTTCGTGGACTGATACTGTCTCATATCATTCTCAATCCAGGAACAAATCACAGGGACCTCCTATCATTTATATATCTAGGTGATCTAATCACAAATGATAAGAGTGCAATATCTTTTGTCACATAGTTAATTTGTACAACAACACCATGATATGTACAAATAGTGACGCTATGGGTCATAATATTCAACAATCTCCCACTTGGCCTATAGCCAGTCACTCGAGTGTCTTACACCCGAACTATGTACGGTTGGCTCAAACTGCTGAGAAAATGTTTTCGTCAGCGGATTTGCATGATTTTCGTCTGATGCTATTTATACGATCATCACATCGCCACGATGTATGATCCGAACGAATCAGATGAATATCGAAGTATGTATCTGGATCGTTAATGAGACCATTAATTCTTTAGCCTGCGCTGTAGCCTAGCTCAGCTGCTAACTAAATTATATCTAATCTAATTAGATTTATTATCGACCTAAATGGCTTCTATTACCGCCTCAGCTGCAGCAATAACCCGTATTTTTTTTTTATTCGGTAACAGTATCTTGCTTGGAAGATTTCCAGCTCACTGTTCCGTTATTCAAACTGCATAGTACCGTTTGCGACTTATAGTCATTTTCATCGGTTTGGAAACTTGCTACAGTGATCCCAGTCACTTCAAGTTCTCCATCTCCATAGTTTAAGACATTATCCTTAGTTCTCTAAGATACTAACGGATGTTCTTAACATCAATCCAGTGACTATCACTTGGATTGGCCTGTTTGTGATCCATATGCTTAAAGCGTATGAGACATCAGGTCGCGCACATTTTTTCAATGTACGAGTTCTCAGAGAGTTTTTCTCGAACGCCAAGCTTTCACCGATTATTATTATAGGAATATCATTTCCAAGAAATGACATATTATCATTATTTATAGGACAACCACTGTCAGTGCGCTCCCACTAACCCTCTTATATACACAAGAATGTTTTCGTTTTGAATTATATCATAAACAATTATGATTATATCAAAACGATAATTCCAAGAACCTATGCTTGCTTCAATCTAAACATGGATCGAATAACCCACAAACCTCGTTTGCTTGTTATGGTACGACAAAACCGACAGGATGTTGTAAACATCCTCCAAAAGGTTTCCTTTTCAGGAAAGTGATTTTCCCGTAAAGAAGTCATATTTCATAAATGAAACACGCAGCTATAGCAAGCATTATCCAAATGGATTTACCGTGGCAACAGGTAAAAGGTTGAATCGTAATCAACATAATGTTGATAACGATACCTTTCCGCTACAAGCCTAGCTTAGTACGTTGGTATGTTGCCATCCATGTATGTCTTCCTTGAAGACTTATAAAGTACCAGTAGGAACAATGCCTTGCGGTACATCAACTAGTATCCAAACTAAGTTGATATACATGGAATCCTTTTCGGATTCATGGCACTTTTCCATAATAGGGAGTCGATACCTTGTATCACTTCCTCATACGTAGTCAGTTGGTATACCTCAAAAGATTGACATCTTTTATGAGGTGAGATCAGAAACCCATACCCCAGGTTGTTTTCTGACTATCTCCGACTTACGCGGTTCTTGTGTATTCGAAGATTATGGTATAGTTTCATCCTTGATGAACTATTTATGTTCCATTAGGAATCGATGCCTGGAATCGTATTACTCCGATTTTCATCAAGTTTTACTATCCTCCCACTTACCACTGCATATCGGTATTCCTCTTAGGAAAATCGCATGGTGAGCAACAATCTAATTGTTCTCTCTTGTGAGATGTATAAGTACAATACTTTGGTATCCCTAGGATAACATACAACTGGCACTTACCCAATTTGGGTTTTAGTTTGGTATCATCCAAACATATGCCTAGCATTCCCAAATTTACAGGAATGAGAAACCCGGTTTCTTTCCCTTTCATATCTAATATGAAGTCTGTCAAACAGATTATTATGGAACCTTATTCAAAATAAGGTCTGCACTGTTTATGCTTATCTGTTGAAGGAAATGGTAGCTCAGAGCGACTCATGATTAACCTTATAATGTCTTACAAAATTCGATTACTCGGTTCGGACACACCGTCAAAAAGACGTGTTCCGGGAGGAGTCCTCATTTGAAATAATACTATACTCTTTCAAGTATATTAGAAACTTATTGCTTAAGTATTTTCCATTACGGTCTAACCGTGACGGTTTAATACTTTAGCCGATCTGTTTGTCTATTTCGCGTCGAAACTATAAAAGTTTCTGATTTGTGTTTCAAAAGAAACACATAACCATAACGCAATGCCACATCCGTAAAGGTCATGAAATATTCATATCCACCTCTAGCCTAGCTAGACATGGGCCCACTTGCTTCACTATGAACTAGGGCTAACAGATCAGTGGCATTTACACTTTTACCAAGTAAAAAGTGTTTTAGGCATATTGCCCAATAAACTAGATTCGTAGACTTCATTTGAATAGAATCAAATTAGTCCGAGTACCCACTCTTCAAAAGCGTGGATATACGATTCTTGTTTTAGATTGCGTCCCAGACAACAATGCCACAATTTAGTTTCTCCTGATCAAATCAGTTTGAGCTATTTGTTTGTCATTATATACGTTTGAGATTTTATTTATATTCAAAATATAAATGATGTTATTCACATCTAATGTGTTTATCTCAATATCATCTTTATTTAATGAAACACTTTAGTGTTCTAGAATATAAAGGTTCACCCGCAGCGGGTTAAACACTGATATAGAGATAATGTTTCTAGTCAAACTAGCTTTAATCCTGCTCATAGCAGATTCCGAACATCAGTATATATTTATGTACCACACTAAGTATTTAAAATCCAATTTCAATACTAGTAGTGAACATAATCTTGACAAACATATTTGAAGTCAGAGCCTTGCACCGTCTTCAATTCCTTCATGTCTGCTTTGTCCAAACGGCAGTCAAGCTTCCGCGATCCCGTTTGCCACATTTAAGCAGACATTTTGGGATATGTCATTTATCTTCCTAGAAGATTATAATGATTTTGCCTTTGCCCTTTTCATATTCTAGAAGCCTTTGGCCAAGCCTTGTCCTTCTTAGAATATCGAAGTAAGGTGCGCCTTGCGCTATTTGTCTTATTGCAAATTTTGACTTTATCTCATTGAGAATAGCCATTAATTGTCCAAGAGTTTACTATAGCAATATTAGTACTTCTAAAATCTAAGTATAGATTTATGAAGATCCTTCAATTTCTTTATCATACTTTAAGGATCTAATCCTTAGTTCTGATTCAGAAATTAAGGAGTCTACTGCGACAAGCTTGATGGATTAAGCACTTAAGTTATCATTACATAAATCTTCCAAAGATTACGCTCTATTATTTGCTTAACTCCGGGATTAGGCCTAATATGTTATTTTATCAAATAAAGTAACTTATTATTTTCCAAGACAATCCTGAAAATTAATTCCCAATTTGAAAAATTAAACCATTTAAATACATTTTCCTTAGGATTATGTTTTAAATGTCAATCTTTCATTTTTATCTTGATTTTAATAGTCCAACTATTTAATCAACGATTTAGGTACTATTTATTATAATGATTACAATAGTCCAACTATTTAATCAACTATAAATTTAATAGATTAAAATCAATTATATTGATTACTATAATCCAATTATAAAATCAACTATAAATGAATAGTTTGAATATAGTCCAACTATTTATTAAAACAACATTTAAATATTAGTCCAACTAACATTTAATTTATAACGACGAATGATATTTGAATGAGCGCGTATGGCAAGTAATTAAACGAATATTGCAAATTCAATTCTTGCCTCCCACTATTAGTCCAACTAACATTTAATACGTTTGACGAATGATATTATTAGAGCGATTATGGCGAGTAATTGAATGAATATTGCAAATTCAATTCTTGCCTCCCACTATTTTTCGGCGAGCCTCTAACCGTCTGTCGAGTACTCAGGAAACCGTGTTTCCTAGTGGGCTAGGATCCCGTTAAATATCACACAATCTTGACTTTGGCCAACAAATTGTATGATAATTAACTAGGTAGATCTCTAAGATCGATTGGATCCAATCCAATTCCTAGATCCGGTAGGGGGACATCCAAGTCCGAAACATATATCTTATATATGCCAATACATCCAATGTATTACCTAACCTTTTTCCTCTGAATCAACTAAGCCTTGGCTTTGGCACAACAACCTTAGTGATCCCAGTTAAGCGCGACCCATTGACCATGGAAAGCTTCGTAATCAATGTCGATGGACAAGAAGTGGGCTTGACTTTGGCCAACAAACCACAACTTGGACAAGACACCAATATGGAACAAAGCCTTCGTGATTCAAACACATCCTTGACGGACAAAGGCCTTGACTTTGGCCAACAAGCCAATGCCAGTCTCGGATCTTGATTGAGAATCACTCAATGGAAGGAAAAACGCTTAATATTTTGCGAGGGTTTTTCGAGTGGAAATTGGCAAACAATTTATTATCTTTGTTAAGGTCTCATCATCATACACCCTTAAACATTCATTCTAAACACATAATAAAGCGCATATGAATAAAATAATAATGATATGCGGATAGATACTTTACACAATGATCCTAGATCAAATCTCTCACTTTCTCTCTCCCGCTAGCACATGTATTACTTCTACCTGTTACACTACACTTCTAAAGAAACCTCATTTACATTGAAGGGAATAGGTGAGAAAGAATACAAAGAGTATTGAGGTGATAAGGCTGGACACGCAGGTCCAATTTAATAAATCAAATTTATTACAACAATTTCTAAAATTGCCCCACCCATCTAATATCCATCCGATATACATTATTCATGCATTGCAACCATGTATTCACACAAGCATGCTATCAATCAATCTAATCAAATTAATTAATCTGATAATTAGTGATCATCCAATGTTCAAACAACGATTTGATTTTGCTCGAGTCAAACTCGTTTTGCGAATAAGTACTTAAAGTACGAATTCTCGAATTAAATTAAACTACAAAATTAAATTCAATTCAATTTGTATTTAATTCTAATTCACTATTTAATTCCAAATTAAATACTACACTTTATTAATAAACCTTTATGATTTAAATTCCAAATTTAATCATTACGGGTCTCAAAGCCCGATTAACGTCCAACGTCAATTTAATTAAAGTCCAATGGGCTTTTAATTAATTTCTTAAGGCGTGGACTTTTGGTCAACGCGGGTCGAACCCAATAACCAAAGTCCAATCCGGGAGTTACCCCACAAGCCCAGAAATCAATTTAGGCCCATTAGGCCCAATTAAACATTAAAGGTCCATTAGTCGCATTTGTGCTTTATGGAGGCGGTTTTGGGCCCAATTGGATCCAACCAATTTTGCCTAAACCCAACTTAGTACAACCAATCCCAATAAGCCCAATTACAACACAACAAGCCCAAATCAAATTTAAGGCCCAATTAATTAAACACAAAAAATTCCAAATTTCATATTTAATTAACCAAAGTGTATTACACAATTAATTACCCAATTAACATTTCTAAATCATTAATTAACACAACTAATCATTCTCTTTTACATCAATTAGTGTCCAACACATTTTGATCAAAAATCAAACCCATTCATGCATCTTTATGTCTCGGCAATATTGGGGATTTTATGTCTGATTCGAATTCAATCCAATTAATTCCACAATCGACATTAAATCAACATCCCGAATGATTTCCAACATATCCAATGATCAAAAATCAAAAATTCACCAAGATAAAATAGGGCATTATTTTCGGCCAACAACAAAAAATTAGGGAAATTTGTTCCAAACACAATTTCAATAAATTGATCCAATCAATCCTCAATTCAGACACATTTAAGCATACTAATTCATCCAATTTCATTAATCATGCTCAAAATCAAGTTTACCCAAATTTTAAGCCCTAAACTTTTTCATGCTTTTCCTTGCTCATGATACCATTGTTGGAGTTTCTAAGCATCCCAAGATCAATAAACAAGCATGAACATGTGTGAATACATTCGAGGGAGTCGCGGAATACTCACATCGATCAATTGAGAGACGCGGGAAGCAACGAAAATTTCCTTTTCTGCTCACTGTGAACTGCGCCAGTGGGCTGCTGTCCTCACTGATTTTCGGCCTTCAATCAACAAGAAACCAAGCTCCAAGCTTTGTCATTTGATTCTCGGCTCATGGGTGGACTTCCCTATCACCTTCGCATGATCCCGGAGTGTGCTAGCACTCTTGATTTTGCAACAAAATCACACTTTGCTTCCCACCATTTTCGGTTCTGCCCAGCAAAACAGAAGAAGAAATGGCGTGAGAAAGATGAGAAACTTTTGGCTCCAATTTCGTGAGAAGAGAGAGAGAGTGGAATGGTGTTGGTTTTTGTGAATTTGTTTATCTAATACACATAATTCATTTTCAAAAAATCAATAAATGATTTACTAAAAATTTGGCTTTAAAAGTCAAACAATTAAAAGCCACACCAACCTCCATCAACTCACATCACTCACATCACTCAATCAAGTGACAACTTGTCACATCACTCAAAGTGACATTTGATTTGACGCTTGATGTGACTAATGATTTGACGCTTGATTTGACTTGCGTGCCACACTTGAATTCGAAATACGAATGCGCTCGCAAATAATTCCGGGCTCGGGTTCGCTAATTCCAAATTAACGAATTTTCTGTTGCGACACAATTAAATGATTACCCCTAGCGAAGTCACTATTCACGTCGCTAACGAATTAATTCTAAATTAATTCGTTCGCCCGAATTAAAATCTAATTTTAATTCCGCGTCGAAATCCAATTTCGTTTAATAAATCTAATATATTAATTTCTCGATTAATTCCAAATTAATCGTTATCTCTCTTTAAATAATATTTTATCCCAGATAAAATATCTCTGTAATTAATCCCAGATTAATTTTCTCTCTCATCCAATTAATCCCAGATTAATTAAAAGTGCGAGTCATACGTCATCGGTGAATCTTCGGGAAGCGACCCATGAGATCCCCATATATGTTGGCAGTAAATTCGGTCGTCGGACAATCCGAACACGTAAGTACCTCGTACTACATTTATACCGATTTACAAGACAAGGTTGGCTTCTAGCAAAGCGCCATGCCTTCCCAATTCTCCAGAAATATCCTTAAAGGAATAAAGGATCTATATCAGGCATAGTATACGTAGTATTGCGTATTTCGATCCAGTATCGGATGATCACATGCAAGGCTTGGGGCTGGTACAGTGTCTGCCCCGTACGAAGCATATATCGGATGACAAGCAACTAGTCTCTTTAAAATCGGATAATCATGACCAAGACATATTATCCCGATGGTTGCAACCTTTTTAGAGAACCAGTTATGTATCCCTGCACGATCATCAACTCCATATGACTGGAGTGACACTTTCGCCTTGACATCACTACCAACACACTATGATTCTCAATATACCCAGCATTGGCCTACACAGAACCTATTAAAGCCCTGGACGACCGCAACCAAAGTATATTGATTGTCGTAAGTATTAGCGGTGCAAGTCTCAGGTTAAGACCAAATACACCTACCCTGATTTCGGACTTCCATAGACACATAGTCATACTACCAATGGAATTCCGAGGGGGTCTATCCAGAGCGAAGCTGTTTCTCGTACCATCGGTAAAACACAACCTCATGTTACACTTGCATGAGTATCCTATACCCAAATATATGAGAACTATGCCGTCGTGCCCTCACAACGCGTACAAGTGTAATACTAGTCTTTTACGCATTCATCGATGTCCAATCTCGATAATACTCTGACTAGGGATATTTAATGATTTATCCTTCGTGGATTGATACTGTTTCATATCATTCTCAATCTAGGAAAAAATCACAGGGACCTCCTATCATTTATATATCTAGGTGATCTAATCATAAATGATAAGAGTGCAATCTCCTTTGTCACATAGTTAATTTGTACAACAATACCATGATCTGTACATATAGTGACGCTATGGGTCATAATAGTCCAACAATCACAACCGCCCAAGACATGCGATATAGAACATGATCAATGGACTAGGCGATGGACATTGATCTTGACTTTGGCCAACAAACTAATTGTTGGACACATAAACTAGGCGATGCATGCTGTTCCGGGCTCGCGGCCCGGTTGGGAGTACGGAGTGGCCCACGGGGGACTAAACCAGAGAATGATGGAGTCGCTACTCGGTGTGAACCGGGACAAAGATTTAAGGCCGCACTCACCCCCCGAAAGGGAAGGCCTCAAACCGTTGGGTTCGGAATGGTCCCTTACTTATGCCACTTGTAATGAAATGATTTGTGCAATAATTTAACCAAGCCTAAGCAACATTTATTTCCAAGGATAATTTACTCCTAAGTTCGCATGCATAAGTACAAGGATCATATCTAAGTTTGCATATAACCTATGTCCAAATTTGCATACAACCTATTTGCATATAATCTACGTCCCAATTTGCACACAACCTATTTGCATATAATCTATGTCCAAATTTACATGCATAAATATAAATACGGCTAGCATGCGATGTCATAAGCACATTACATTCGATCATAGGCATGCCAGTAGATAATAATAATCACATATGAAATCAAATTGGAATAACGGTGAACATGCAATAGCACACGGCAATCTCATGAACATACTTCGATCATATAATGTGGAAAACAAAGAACAACCTAGACATAATGCAAATTCCAAACGCAAAATAAATGACTAATCATGCTTGAAAATGAACAACCAAATAGGCTAAATCATGCTTAAGAACCAAGTAACATACTAACAGCCTAATCATGTTTGAATACCATCTCATGAACACATCAAATAGATAAATTCAGGGATACAAATAGTATGATTGATAACATGATACAAGAGAAATCACCTAAGAAACAATTATGCATGACATGTGATGAAAAGGACTCAGTTCAGTGTATGCGCGTTCGTGTAGCGTTTGAAAATGTGTTCGAACGGTAAAAAGAAGGTTCGCGTTCGTATAGTGTTTGACAACGCGTTCGAGCGGGACAAGACCTGATGAAACAAAACGCATTCGCGTTCGAGTAGCGTTCATAAATGCATTCGAACGGTAAATAGAAGGTTCGCGTTCGTATAGCATTTGAGAACGCATTCGAACGGGACCAGACTTGATGCATGATAAAACAAAGGAAATACGTGAGCGTTGGAGTAGCGTTAGTAAACGCGTTCGAATGGTAAACAGAAGGTTCGTGTTCGTATATCGTTCGTAAACGCGTTCGAACGAACTGAGACAGAAAATATGCGTTCGTGCGGCGTTCTAAAACGCGTTCGAACGGGGTTACAGCAGTGACCTCAAAAAAAACAGTAAACAATATGACACATACGTGAACGGGTGAATATATGACACCTAATAAATAATAACAGGCTACAAGGCGCGGCAAAGCATCGTGGTAAAGGATTTTAACTCCTTGACATAGAGGACCTTTAATCCAACTTACTAAACCCATGCACTAATAACATATTGCATATAAAAATAAAGACAACGATATCAGACTTTCTATACCTGATTGAACACATCTTACATTCAACCGAATATATGTCATTTGGTGCGGCAAAGCATCGTGGTAAAGGATTTTAACCCCTCGAAACAGAGGACCTTTAATCCAACTTACTAAGCCCATGCGCTAATATCATAATGCATAAGAAAATAAAGACAACAATATCGGACTCCGTATACCTGATTGAACAAACCCTACATTCAACCGAATATACATCATCTGGCGCGGCAAAACGTCGTGGTAAAGGATTTTAACCCCTCTAAACGAAGGACCTTTAATCCAACTTACTAAGCCAATACGCTTTATCTCATCATTACACAAACAAATAACATGCAGAATTTAAATAACGGATAATAAAGGAATCAAAACACCATAAAAACAAAATATGCACCGTTTGCTCAACTGGTACGTGGAGTTGTATCCCAAGTATAGACCGCACTACCATCCATTCGGATTCGGCTACGAAATTTATGTCTGGGTTTCCATCCTATATACCACAAGAGGCGACACATTTTCCATTTTATTCAAAGCCACAACATGCATCCATGAACGACTCCCATACGAAATAAATAACAAAAATGATTAAAAGATGAAAAAATAAATACGAAAAGTGCCCTCAGGTCTAACCTTTTATGTCGACTCTCGGAAGTACCGTACGCGGTCATCGGAAGGGTGGATGCTCTGCAACTCCTCCGGTTCACTGGTTCAACGTTTTCTCTCGCTATTTCACTGCTCAAGATATCATTTTCGCTCCGTTTCACTGCTATTTTGCTGCTATTTTACTGTTGTTTTACTGCTGATTTGCGGTCACTGTGTTTTCTATATTTAGGCTACTGTTTTGGGTGTGTTTTTCAGTTATGGGAGGTGTTTAGGGGGCTTGATGTTTTCGGTTGTGGAGAGTGAGGGATGAAGGAGAATTCTTTGATGCTTGTTCTTGTTTTGGTCGTGAGGACTAGGGCTTTTTCTTGTTGTCTGTGCGTGAATTGGAGAAAGGGAAGTGTCTTGGCAATGTGTTTCTTTTATAGACAAAGGGGATGGGTGAATCTTTGCTTGACAAGGAAGGGATTTGTGCATTAAAGGAGGATATGATTTGGTATTATGTAAGGAAAACACCAGATTGATTGGAGACAAGATTATGCTTAATTAGGAAGTTCATATATTTAATTGATTTTAATTATGCATGATTTTATTTTAAATTGGTATATGATTTTTAGATTTTATTTAATTTTGTCATGTGTTAAATATGTATTTTATTAATTGGATATGTTTTATGGGCTTTGGTGGGCTAATTCGACTTGGATGTGAGGCTAGCAGCAAAACCAGAAATACTGACACCGTTCGAACGCCGATTCGAACGCTACACGAAAGCCCACAATCTGCTTGATGTTCGAACGTGGTCACGAACGCAGCACGAACGAAAATAGTGAACTTGTGAAATGAATCTGATGACATACGTATTCTGAATTTCCCCTTCCGACGTCCATTTCTAGCGACTTCCGTGACTTAAAAGGTAGTGTTTCCAAATGAGACTCATCATAGGGATTTATATGCAACAATGCAGTGCCTACAGTCGCCCCCACTTTGATGGGACTTGTGTAATGTGTAACAGTGACAATCCTATCAAAGTTATACAATGTATTTTCACTTACCTGGCTCGCCAGCTGCCACCTGACTTGCCTGCTGTCTCGAACTGAGTTGATGATGTAGTGGACCACGATCCTGGGATGCATCCCAATAACTGCAACTGATATATGTGTTGACGTGGGCCTCAACCCCGGGACGCATCCCCAAGAATGCTGCTAGTATTGATATGGGCCTCGCCCCCTGGGACGTATCCCAAAACTGCTGCTGGTATGTTGATGCTTCTAATCGGCTTGTCTTTGCCACCTTCTCTTTTCTTCTTCAAAACCTGTGAATAAAAAACAAACACAAAACGAATGCCAAAATGTGTTACGTGTATGTATGCATGCATGAGTTTCCTTATCCCATCGGGTTAGGTCTTCTGCCAAGTTTTCTCTTTCTCAGGCAAAATATTGCTTCAATTTATCCACGTTGATCGACTCAGTGAACTCGTTACCTTCCAAGTCTGACAGTCTCACTGCCCCATTTCCCATTACTTTCTGCACTATATAAGGTCCTTCCTAGTTAGGTCTGAACTTTCCTCTCGGATCTGTCATCGACGGACTTGACTGCTTAAGTACCAAATCACCCTTTTTAATCTTAGTAGGGCGCACCTTCTTGTTGAATGCCCGAGCCAACCTCTTCTGATATATCTGCATGTGATGCAAGGACTTTATTCTCTTTTCATCTAGCAGTGCTAACTATTCAAACCTTTATGCGGCCCATTCTTGCTCAGGTAACTCTATTTTTTTCTAATACCCTCATTGACTGTATCTCAACCTCCATTGGCAATACTGCTTCCATTCCGTAGACCAAAGAGTAAGGTGTGGCTCATGTCTCTGTTCTTACTGATGTTTTGTACCCCTACAAAGCATACGGTAGTTTGTCGGCCCAATCCTTGCAGCTCTCTGTCATCTTGGCCAAAATTGTCTTTATTGTCTTGTTGGCTGCTTCGACTGCCCCATTTGCCTGCGGCCTGTAAGGTGATGACTTGTGATGGCCTATCCCGTACTTTTGCAACATTGCCTTTGTCTCTCCCTGAAACTGAACTCTGTTATCTGTAACCACATGGTGCGGCATACCATACCGACATATGAGATTCGGGGGTTATAAATTGCCATCGTTTCGCTGTTGCTTGTAACATTGCAGAATGACTCGGCTTCCACCCACTTTGAGAAATAATCTACTGCCACTACTATGAAGCGATGCCCATTCGATGCATTCGGTCGAATCTCTCCAATCATATCAATTCCCCTTGCTGAGAAAGGCCACGGCTCTGACAACCCGTGCAACTCTGTATGCGGCAAATGATTCAAATTACCGTATCCTTGACAATCATGACAGTGCTTTACCATCTTTGCGCAGTCTGTCTCCATGGTTGACCAGTAAAAACCCTGTCTCACTATCTTGCGGGACAGATTTAACCCGTTCATGTGCAGACCACATACCCCGGCGTGTACTTCTTCCATTACCTGTTGAGCCTCTTCTTTTCTCAAACATTTTAACTGAATACCGTTTGCTTGCCTCTTGTACAGTTCCCCTTTCAAAATCACATACTGGGAAGCTAATTTCTGAATGGCTAATCTGTCTTTTCTACTTGCTCCCTCCAGGAGTTCCCCTTGTTCCAGATACCTTTGAATGTTTTGATACCAAGGTTTACCATCGTCGATCTCCACTTCCAGGACTCTTTCTATCTCATAAACGGGTCTATTTTATGTTTTCAGTACCAACGGTCTCATTACTAACTTCTCTGGATTTTCCCAAGTTACTGCAAGTGTAGCTAATGCATCCGCCATCTGATTCTCTTCTCACGGCAAGTGCTGAAACTTACAATAGGGGGGGATAACCTGTGTCAACTTTCTGAGGTGAAAAAGGTAAGGTTTAAACCATTTGTTTTTCGATTCCCATTCTCCATGCATCTGTCGGATCACACAGCATCGAATCTCCGTAGACCTCCATGCTCTCAGCCTTCAAGGCTATCAGTGCAGTCAAACCAAAGGCACATGCTTCTTACTCAGCCATGTTGTTAGTTACTCTGAACGTCAACCTCTTGGCCAAGGGCAAAGTCTCTCCTTCGGGGGTCACTATCACGATCCCAATTCCGGCTCCCTTGTAATTCACTGCTCCGTCGAAATACATCCTCCACCCTTGAACTGCTATTGCTTAGATCTCTTCATCTGGGAATTCAAACTTATACTGATCCCCTTCAATAGGTTGTAATGCCAAAAACTCTGCCACTGCTCGCCCTTTGATTACTTTGGACATGAGGTACTCAATGTCAAACTCTGTCAGCAATACCAACCATCTGCCAACTTCCCTACCAGCGAGGGCACCGAATGCAGATATTTCAAAGGATTTTCTTTTGCCACTACCTGGATCTTGTAGGACTAGAAGTAATGACGTAATTTTCTGGAAGCCCATACCACTGCTAGACAGATCTTCTCTACCTCTTGATAGCGAGCCTCATACGGGAGCATTTTCTTACTGAGATGGTAGACTGCATGCTCTACCCCTGTCTCAACTGCCTGTACCATCATTGCCCCCAGTGCTTCTGATTCTATGGCCAAATACAATATCAAGGGTCTGCCCGGTCTCAGAGGTTTCAAAACAGGAGGCTTCAACAAATACTCTCTGATTTTATCGAAGGCTGTCTGACACTGCTCATTCCACTTCACTGGCTGGTCTTTTCTTAACAACTTGAAGATAGGCTCACACACTGAAGTCAACTTGGCAATAAATCGACTGATGTACTGGATTTTCCCAAGGAATGCTCTGACTTCTTTTTCTGTCTTCGGTGCAGTCATCTCGGTGATTGCTTTAATCTTCTCAGAGTCTACCTCTATCCCTCCCATTCCTACTGTATGTCCCAGTAATTTTCCAGATGTCACTCCAAACACACACTTCTTAGGATTCAACCGCAGGTTATACTTATCGACCCTCTGAAGGAACTTCTCCAGTGCTTCTATGTGCCTGATTCTTGTCTCTGATTTCACCATCATGTCATCCACATACACTTCAATCTCTTTGTACATCAGATCATGGAACAATGTAGTGTCCATCCGCTGATAAGTAGCTCCTGCGTTTTTGAGCCCAAACGGAATTACCTTGTAACAATAAGTACCCCACTTTGTGACGAAGGCAGTTTTGTGCTTGTCTTCCTCAGCCATAAGAACATGATTATACCTGAAAACCCATCTGCAAATGAATACATGGCAGATAAGCTGCACTATCAACTAGTACATCAATATGAGGTAGAGGAAAATCATCTTTCGGACAAGCCTTGTTGAGATCTCTATAATCCACACACATTCTGACTTTCCCGTCTTTCTTCGGCACCGGTACAATATTTGCCAACCACTCAGGATACTTCACTACTTCCAGGAACCCCACATCTATTTGTTTCTTAACCTCTTCTTTGACCTTCTCGGCCCACTCAGGTCTCATCTGTCGAAGTTTCTGTTTCACTGGCCTCATATTCGGATAAGTTGGTATTGTGTGCTGGGTAATGCTTCTGTCTACCCCAGGCATGTCCTCATAGGACCAAGCAAACACTTTCGCATATCTGACCAATACTTCTTCTAATTTCTCCCGCTCTTCAACGTAACTTCACTTGCAATCAGAATTTCCTTGGGGTTCTCAGGCGTGCCCAAGTTAAATGCATTCGTTCTGGTGGAGCTGAATAAATATACTCAAGTCATGCAAATTAGAAAAAAGACTCGGGCAAATAAGCAAAATGATTGTCTTTATTGCTAATAAATGTGGGAGTACACTCAAACAAATCAGGAAGATAAATGTCTTCATCATCGGCAGACACTTCATCCTCCGCAACCAGGTTCTTCTCAGACTTCTTATCCTCTTCGAGAGTCAGATCTCCAACTTCATCAATTCTTCTTCCCAATTATCTTCCTCCACAACTTCTTCGGTCAGGGGCTTCTTACCCACCATCTCTTGGAAGATCTCAAAACCAGGCACCACAATTCCGTTAACTTCTATTGGTTTGGGCTCACCTTGATACCCTGAAGCCTTTACAAAGTAATCCATCAATTTCAGCCCTTTCTTTTTAACCTTCGGCTTTTCTTCGTCAGATTTATACCCCAAACCCCTCCGAGTAGTCTGTCCTCTAAAGTCTGGCAGTTTTGAACCCTCACCCGGCTCGAACTTCATTTTTCCCATGATCCTAGCTACCTTAGGATCCACATATTCCTCAAAAGTTGTCGACACTTGGAACCTCGTGAAAGGTTGTATTTCCAAAGTAGCCACATCATTGTCTACCTCAGCACGGATGGTGAAAATCTCTCCCACATATGGGAACTTAATCATCTGATGTAGAGTGGAGGGCACGCCTCCAAGCTTATGAAACCAAGGCCTTCCCAACAACAAGGAAAAAGTGGCTGGGATATCCAGCATTGTGAACTCAACTTCGTCCTCAATAGGACCAACCTTGACCGCTGCTACAAATGTACCCTCAACTCCTCGCTTACTGTCATCATAAGCCTTGATAGTCATACTAAAGGGATCCAGATATGTTGTTCTTATACCCAGCTTGGCCAAAATCTTCGACGGGCACACATTAATGGATGAGCCGTCATCCACCATCACACAAGAGGTCATTTTACCCCTTCAGCTCTGATAAACAAAGGTCTATTATGATTTCTCCCCTCAGCTGGGAGTTCTTCCTCAGAAAAAGTGATTGCCTGCAAAGCCTCCTTTTGCACTGACCCAACAAGCATTGCGGGGTTGGCATCCTCCGTCACCACTATCTTGCTTAAGGCCTCAACCATGGCCCGCATGTGCTCCTGAGATGCACACAACAAATCCCAGATACTCACTTGTGCTTGGGTTTTCCTCAACTGTTGCAGCACTACATCTCCATCGGCATTTTCTGTATTCTCAGCCACTTCTCTACCCTATGATAACACTCATTTACCCTTCTCAGTCATATCATTGTAGAAACGCCCACTACGTGTCATCCCGATCTATTAATGATCAGACCTCCACCTGTTCGTTGGGTGTGGACTGATGCTCATGATATCCAGTGTGTATCAAGAGAGGATCCGTCAATCCTGTGTACAGGGCATAGGCATCCACACGTGTTTACGATCTAATAAATCCATGGTCGTGGTATAACTTCAGAACTCAGTTCCGAGTGTTATTTAGAGATCCTAAATTGAAATTCGACTATATTATACCGAACGGATTTGACATTCTTATCTATATCCCAGGTATAATATGGATAGCCTATGACGGAGGAATTATAAGTATGCAATGACCTCGGCTTGCATAGTTTAGCGAGATTATCTGTGGTCGTCATAATTCATGAGTGGGTGAATTATGGACACGAAATTGGATTTCATGACGGATAAACCTAAGCTTAGAGAGTCCCACAATATGAAGTGTACTCGTTGAGCACTTGGGCAACGCGATATGAATAATACAGATTATTCATAATACTTCATCGGATTAAATGAGTTAATTCGAATCATTTAATCAGTTAAACGATAACACATGCATTAGGAATTTTGGCCAATCGTAATTATTATATATTTGTATTTGATACATAATACGATTAGATACACATTAATTATTCGTCAAATGAGATTTTGACACATGCCATAAATATATGTATTTGTTATTTATTGTAAATAAAAATACATATATATATATATATATATATATATATAATTATATTAATTGATTATTTGGATATTTAATTGTTAAATATTTGAATAATTAATTAATTAAAAAATTTTCATAAATGTTATGAAATTTATCCAATTATTATTGGTTCACATGGCATGATTTTATTATACTTTATGTGTGCAATTTTGATTGGATGACATAAAGTTTATTATAATTTAAATAGATTAAATTTTTTAAATTGGACAAAATTGCCCTTTGTAGTCGGTCAAGGTTGTTTTAAGTTGGGAAAATTTATTTTCTCTTTCATGAAGCAACAATGGCCGATTACCACCATCAAAGAGTCTAAAATATTTGGTTTGAAGAAACCATGAAGAAAAGGAAGAGAAAAACAAGAAAAGCTTAGGAAAAATTAGAGATTAAAGGTAATCTTCAATCCCCTTGAGCTTTGAAAACTTGTTTCATGTTCTTTATTTTCTAGTTTGATTCTAGGGTTTCTTCCTTTTAAAAATTTGGGGCTTTTGATGTTGGATGATGGATTTGGAGGTATAAAGCATGTGTGAAGTAGATTTGGGTGATATTATGGTAATATTGATCCAATTCATTCATTAGATGACATGTTGTTATTCTAGAGTGTTATGACCACTCTTGTGACACCTAGAATTGTTCTTGGGTGCTTCATGTTTGGTGACTTTGATTGGTGTTGTGGATTAATTGGTTTAATCTTGAAAATTGGATTTAAAGCATGAATTTTGGTAATTTCGGTTTCTGGATCAGATCTGAATAAACTGAAAATTCTGTGATGAATTTGATGTCATGTGAATGTATTGGATGTGTTTTGGGAGTTGCAAAAATTCCCGGAAAGTGTTTCGGAGTTGAAATAAGCGAAAACGATGAAAAACGGCGTTACCAGATGACTTTTGAGCCAACCGGGTGACGGCTATCGAAACAGTGAGTTTATTACTGTTTGGGCACCTCATGAACTACCCTAACACTATATGGGCTGACCTGGGCAGTCCCCATAAGTGTCGCGTGGTCGGTTCGGTCAAAAACACGTTTTGCGTCATTTTACGGAAAAATATTTTTCGTAAAAGTTTTGCAACGTTTCATATATATTTATGTCATTATTTGATATCGAATAAATAGGTTTAGGTGAAATATGAATAAATTATTTATATTAGATATTGAATAATTTATTCGGTAATTTAAAATTTTTAAATTACGATTTCGCCCGAACAGCGCTTCTGCTGCGCACTTCGCCCGAAACCCCAACAGTCCCTACATGTGTGTACCCTTCCCATAGGGTACCATCCAATGGACATGTCCCTCCTCCATCCAAAATAATCATATTTGAAGAATTTACAACAATTTTGGCTTGTTTTGGATGCGTTTTGAAGGCTTTTAAGGCTTGGAAAACCCTACCTATATATAGGAAGCCTTTGCCACTTTACCCAGGGTTGGAAACACAAAATATAGAGCCACCATATTCATTGTTTCCACCGTATTGAGAAACCACCTTAAGGATTTAATTAATCCCATGTCTTATTTCTTTTGGTGAGTTTTTCTTTTGATATCCATCAACACAAAGACCACCTTAGCTAATACCCTAAACCTTCATAGTTCTAAGGTAGAGATTGGTAGTTTAAGTTTTGACATCGCAAGTTCGCGGGCTTGATTCACTTAAAAACTTTAGAGTTTCTAAGAAGGTTGCTTGGTACGGCTCGAGGAGTTCTTGAGGTTATTGTTGTAGAGATATTTGAGTCTGTAAAGTTATTGACATAGGTTATCTAACCATCATTGTAAGTTTTCTCTATATAGTGGATTCGGGTGGTAGCCTATACCCGAAGTTGTTTTTCTCTTTCAAGAGTTTTTCACTCCTTCAACAAATCTTTGTGTTGATTTTTTGGTTGCTTATGTAATTTCTCCACTTTCTTATTGTTGGAAATGGTGATCGAGCACCATTCAGTTTTTGTATGAATATTTATTATTTATATAATGTAATATTTTCTTTATCATGATTATTTATTTATTTGTATAGTAATTTTCTTACTTTTATTTGTATATTGTAATCTAAGTGTTAGATTACTCTAAGAGTTAGAGATTTCGAGTTTCACTCAGAACCTTATATGAAATTAGTAAAGACCCGAGAGTTACAATATATGGTGATATAGTTGAAAGAGTTACAAATGGTGTTGAGAAATATCACGCATTCTCTCAAATATAAATTATTCCTGGTCTAGATCTATTAACATGGGTCGGTCATTATATTGGTAAGACTAGTGCATTGTCTATATATGTAATGGACATATGGTTTGTCTCAACAGATTATGAGCTTAGCGGAAGTTCGTTTAGAATTGCGGATATTCATTAGTGGAATGAATATCGAACAAACTCATAGAAGATGACTAATAGATATTCCATAAAATTGTTAATAGTTATCTTTTCGAGTTGAGTAGTTATTGTGGTCCTTTAACTTGAGACACCACAGTGATCTTGTGAGTGATCCTTTGTGCCTGATACCATGCATGTCAGAAACCTTTTATGGTCTGACCTCTGGATGACTGTTAAGTATAGACCGATGCTCACGAAGATCGGTGCGTGTGTTAATATGAGGATTCGTCAGTCCATATGGTTGGATTTTGTTTCCAGAAATTTTCAGAGTATATTCCGGAAATCTTTCGGCCGAAAGTTCGTTGAAGAAATTATTTCTTTAACATTATAAATAATATTGAAAATGAGATTTGTATATATTATTTATTAATGGAATATAATTATGAAAATTTATTACATATTGAGTAGATAAGGTTTTGACAGTAAAACTATAACCTTACTCAATAGGAGACGGTAATGACGAAATGATTATACATTAACGTTTTAACCTCAACTTGTATGGTTCAGCGTGTCGTGTTGTTTTTAGCCATGATTTGTAGGTGGGCAGGGCTTCATGAATATGTATACAAGTATATGAGATATATATGTATATATATAAGTAACAACCGAACGTGAGCCTAGAGAGTTCCACTATATTAAGTTTACTCATTGACCACTAGGGCGACTTTCATCAAATGTTGACAAAGTGTTTTGGGTTTAAGGATTAAATTGTTTCATCCGATAATTCATGAGATGAATTAATTTAATTGAATTAATTAATTTTATATCAAGAGTTGATATAAGTTTATTGTATATTAGATGTAAATTTGATTTACATAAAATTAGTAATTAATTAGTGAATAATTTAATTGTTACATTAATATACAAAATTAATTACTTAGATTATACAAATAAAGTTATTAATTATTTAAGGTAACTATAGTTAATGTAATTGAATGTTTTTGGTTAAAGTAACTAAAATCATTTAATTGTATTTTAGTTAACTTGGTTGGTGTGAATTTTTTTTTAACTTTGGTTAAGTTAATTTTTCGAAATTTGTGGTGTGTAGGAAAAGATTCATTTATACCATGGTTTAATTAAATGGTTTGGTTTGTTTTTTATTTAATGAATTTTAATAAAAACAAAATGCAAAGAAGCAAAAAAAAATTTTGATTTGATCAATTTTGCCTTTCTCTGCACACTGGACTGCCGAACAAAAAGAACAAAAAAAGGCCCCCCCCCCCCCCCCCCCCTCTCTTTGCTTAGCCACTGCCGAGCAAGAGAAAGGAAAAGAATTGAGCTTTTGCTCTCAAAATCCAAGTCATTATTCTCACCAAATAATTACCCAAATTCTTATCAAGAGCATTGAATTAATCCTTACATGTTAAGGATCAATTTGTGTGCTTGAAATGTAAATTTTTCTAGGGTTTAAGAGTTAAATCTTAGGGAAGTTTTTGTTGCCATTCTTGAGTGATCAAACCACCTTTTGGTCACCAAGATTTGTTCATCAAGAAACTTGATTTGGTGGAGGTAGAAGAAGATCAAAGATTCAAAGAGCTTGGTGGATTTGGGGATTACACTCAAAGCTATTGTAGGTAAATTTATTTTATAAATTTATTGTTGGGTTGTTGTTGTTGATGATGAAAAAAATTATTTATGGAATTGTTGGATAATTGTAAGCATGTATGTGAGGAATTTTTAAGCATTAAAGTGTATAGAAAATTAATGTATGGATGATATATTGATTTTATATGCTTGGTTTATATTTGACAATTGTTGGAGAATATTTTGATGCTTGGATTAATTTATTAAGTGTTGATAAATTTATTAAAGTGTTTAGAATATTTATTTAAGCTTATGGGAATTATATTGATGCATGAAAAAATTAATATATGATGATATATGATTTTTAGTGCATTGGAATAATTTTAAGTTTATGGAAATAAATATTTTAATACACTTTTTAGGGTATTGCCGAAAAAAAAATTTCTCAGGATTTGATCTCGCGCGCGTTCCGCTGCACTCGGCATATCCGTTCCTCCTAACAAAGTAGTATCAGAGCGATACATGCTAATAATTGTTCAAGTCTTTTATATTTTTTCTTGATTGTTTAAAATGCTCATGCATACATGTAATTGTTGATTATATGTTTAGGCACATTTTTTTTGTACATGCATACATTTAAATATTTATATGTGTTTGAGCATGTAAAATCTCTACACTAGATCTTAGTGTCATTAATTTTGTATGAAAATATGACATGGTCCGGCTTGTCTATACGGTGTTAGTTAAACCATTATGATTATTCTCAATATTGCTAAAGCGTAAGGGATTGGTTATAATATTTTGTTCTAATCCGGTTAAACATGAGATGAGTCAAATTTAAGAGAAATTATTATCCAATATTGCTACAGCGTGAGGATAATATTAGTATCCTACTTTGACGATAGACAAGTTGATCTAAAAATTGAATTATCCAATATTGCTAAAGCGTGAGGATAAGATTCGATTTAGGACCGAATGCAAGAGTTGCATGAGATGCAATTGACAATAGTTGTCTACCTTTCGAATTTACAATGGTCAATATTGCTAAAGCGTGAGACTTTCGTAAATTTCAAGAAGGAACTACTTCTCATTGTGAGATTCAAGAATTAAATTTGTGTATTCTTGTTTGTAGAGATTATACAGAATATGTAAGACAATGCGAGAGCACTTTATAGAAAAAGTAATTCCATACTCTATTTAGTATTTTTATCATGATATTTAAATATTATTATCCGCTTAATTTTGTTTTATCTTGTGTAAACAGAATGTCTGTTTCGAACCTACTTTCGCGTATACTTGATACGCAAAGGCTCCGAGAGGAAATATTCAGTGATCGACCACAGGTAGAGATGCATAAGGTGGCTGTCGAGCTTTTTCATACTTTCCTCTCGGAGGTAAAACCTGTTAGCCCACTTGTGATGAAGCTAATGTTGGGTTTCTAAGGTCATCCCAAGATCAAATCAAGCATGAAAAAATGTGAATACTAAAAGAAGTATAGCGGAAATATACTTACAATGAACGGATGGATGGTTGTGTTGATAACAAAACTTTTGCTTTGAGAAGTGCTTCAAGATCTCCTCTTTGAAGTTGTTTGTTGAAGCTCCAAGCTTGAAGGTAGAGATTCCAAACTCAATGGGGAGGTTTCCCTAACACCTTGTATGAAATCTTTGTGTGCTAGCAAAAGAAAATTTTGCAACAAAATTTTCCCTTTTGAACTTATGGAATTCGGCCAAGGAGAGAAATTTGGGAGAGTTTTTATTTTCTTGTATTTTGTTTCAAAAACCAAATACCACTTATGAAAAAGTCAAAACAAATTTTGGTATATCCTTTTCCAAAAAGCAAAACCAAGTTTGGAGGGAAAAATGCCATTAATGCCTCCAACTACTACCATCAATCAAAAATGACTAGATGTCAATCACCAAAAAGTGACAAGACATCCATCACTTAAGTGACATTTCATGTGACTCGTGATGTGACTTGTGGGCCCCACTTTAATTCAAAATCTGAGTGAGCCCGCAAACATATTCCGGCTCGGGTTCGTTAATTCCGAATTAACAAATTTTCCGTTGCGACTTAATTAAATCAAATTTAATTAAATAATTATGCCTAGCAAAATTACCGTTAAAGTCGCTCGTGAATTAATTTTAAATTAATTCGTTCGCTCGAATTAAAATCCAATTTTAATTTCGCGTCGAAATCCAATTTCATTAAATATATCGAATATATTATTTTATCGATTAATTCCGAATTAATCGTTCTCTTTTTTCTAATTGAATTTTATCCAGACAAATTCTCATCGTAATTAATCCCAGATTAATTATGTTCAAGTCATACGTCATCGGTGAATCTTCGGGAAGTGACCCATGAGATCCCAGGATATGTTGGCAGTAAATCTGGTCGTCAGACTATCCGAACACGTGCGTACCTCGTACCACGTTCTTACCAATTTACGAGACATGGTTGGCTTCTAGCAAAGCTCCGTGCCTACCCAATTCTCCAGAAATATTCTTTTAAGGAATCTGTAATCTATGACAGGCATAGTATACGTAGTATTGCGTATTGCGATCCAGTATCAGATGTCACATGCAAGGCCTGGGGCTGGAATAGTGTCTGCCCCGTACGAAGCATATATCGGATCACAAGAACCTGGTCTCTATAATCGGATAATCATGACCTTGTCATATTATCCCGATAGTTGCAATATAATAGAGAACCGGTTATGTATCCCTGCGTGATCATTATCCCCATATGACTGAAGTGATACTTTCATCTTGACATCACACCCAATACACTACGATTCTCAATAAACCCAGAAGAGGCGTACACAGAACCTGTTAAAGTCCCGGACGACCAAAACCAAAGCGTATTGATTGTCGCGAGTACTAGCGATGCAAGTCTCAGGTTAAGACCAAATACACCTACCCTAAAGCGGATTCACATAGACACATAGTCATACTACAAATGGGACTCTGCAGGGTCTATCCAGAACGAAGCTGTTTCCGTAACATCGGTAAACACAACCTCTTATCACACTTGCATAAGTATCCAATACTTAAATATATGAGAACTATGCTGTTACGCTTTCATAACACACACAAGTGCAATACTAGTCTATTCTGCATTATCGATGTCCAGTCTCGATAATACTACGACTAGAGATATTTAATGATTAAACCTTTGTGGAATGATATTGTCTCATATCTTATAATCCGGAACTAATCATAAAGAGTTTTATAATTTATATATATAAGTAATCTAATTACAAAAAAATTGATAAAATGAAATTTATATTGTCACATAGTTAATTTGTACAAAAACTATAATGTTTTTTACAAATAGTGACGTTATGGGTCATAATTGTCCAACAATCTCCCACTTGGCCTATAGCCAGTCACTCAAGCATCTAACACCTGAACTATATACATGTCGCTCAAACCTTTGCTGAGGAATAGCTTTCGTCAGCGGATCTGCAATGTTGTCTTCTGATGCGACCTTCTCGATCTTCATATCGCCACGATGTATGATCTCATAAATCAGATGGAAACGTCGAAGAACATGCTTGGATCGTTGATGAGACCGCGGTTCCTTAGCCTGCGTTATAGCCTCGTTATTGTCACAATACAATGGAACGGGCTCAGCTGCAAACGGAACTACTCCTAATCCAATTAAGAATTTACGGATACAAACTGCCTCTTTTTTGCTTCAGCTACAGCAATATATTTTTTTGCTTGTTGTTGAATCGGCAATAGTCTCTTGCTTGGAAGATTTCCAACTTACTGCTCTGTTGTTCAAAAACAATATGTACCCGGATTGTGACTTACAGTCGCCTTTATCGGTTTGGAAACTTGCATCGTAACCCAGTTACCTCAAGTTCTCCATCTCCATAGATTAAGAAAGCATCATTAGTTCGACCAAGATACTTAAGGATATTCTTAACCGCCATCCAGTGACCTCACCTAGATCGGCCTGATAGCGACTACACATGCTCAAAGCATAGGAGACATCAGGTCATGTACATATCATGGCATACATGATCGATCGGACTACCGAGGTGAATGGTATCTGACTCATGTTGTCTCTCTCATCTTGAGTTTTAGGACACATGTATTTAGATATAGTGATGCCATGTGACACTGGCAACAGTCCCCTCTTAGACTGTTCCATGTGGAATCTCTTCAACACTTTGTCAATGTACGTGCTCTGGGAGAGTCCAAGCAGCTTTCTAGATCTATCCCGGTAGATCTTTATTCCCAGAATAAAGGTTGTTTCTCTCAGATCCTTCATGGAGAATTTTAATGAAAGCCAAGCTTTCACCAATTATAGCATGGGAATGTCATTGCCTATAAGCAATACATCATCAACGTAAAGGACAATGAATGTAAGTGCGCTCCCACTAACTTTCTTATATACACAAGGATCACCCTCGTTTTGAACGAAATCATATTCTTTTATGATCTCATCAAAATGTTGGTTCCAAGAATGTGATGCTTGCTTCAATCCATAAATGGATCGATTTAACTTGCAAACCTTGTCTGTATGTTTAGGTATAAAAAAATAGTCAGGCTGTTACATATAAACATCCTCCAAAAGGTTTCCATTAAGGAAAGCGGTTTTGACATCCATCTGCCATATCTCGTAATCGAAATGCAGCAATAGCAAGCACAATCCGAATGGATTTAATCATGGAAACGGGTGAAAAGAATGAAAAATTTCCTTCGTAATCGACACCATGTCGTTGACGATACCCTTTCGCTACAAGCCTAGCTTTGTATATTTTTATGTTGCCATCCATGTCGGTCTTCCTCTTGAAGACCCATTTGCAACCAATAGGCTTTACGCCTTCGGGTGCATCAACCAGTGTCCAAACTTGGTTGGTGTACATTGAATCTATTTCAGACATCATGGCATCTTGCCATAAACCGGAGTCGATACCGTGTATCTTTCATCATACGTAGTTGGTTCGTCTTCCTCAATAACATTAATATCTACATGAGGTGGGATCAGAAAACCCATACCTCTCAGGTTGTTTTCTGACTCTCTCCGACCTACGGGGTTCTTTTGTATTCGAAGATTGTGGTACAATCTCATCCCTGATGAACTGTTTATGTTCCGTTAATGATTCTGTGCCAAGAACAGTATCACTCCGATTTTCATCGAGTTCTATTTTCCTCCCACTTATCACTGCATTGAGGAACTCCTTCTCAAGGAAAAAACCGCATGTAGAGCAACAAATATTTTGTTCTCTGGTGGGTGATAGAAGTAATATCCTTTGGTTTCCCTAGGATATCCTACAAATAGGCATTTATCCGATTTGGGTTCTAGTTTGGTACCTTCCAAACGTTTAACGTATGCCTAACAACCCCAAATCTTCAGGAATGAGAAACTCGGTTTCTTTCCTGTCCATATTTCATACGGAGTCTGTTGAACAGACTTTGACGGAACCTTATTCAAAATAAATATTGCACTGTTCAATGCATATCCCCAGAAGGAAATAGGTAGCTCTGTGCGACTCATCATCGACCTTACCATGTCCAACAAAGTTCGGTTTCTCCATTCGGACACACCGTTTAATTACGGTGTTCCGGGAGGAGTCCACTGTGAAAAAATACCATACTCTTTCAAGTAATCAAGAAACTTATTGCTTACGTATTCGCCCCCACGGTCCGACCGTAATGTCTTAATACTTTTCCGGTCTGTTTTTCAACTTCGTGTCGAAACTCTTTGAATTTCTCAAGGTTTTCGACTTGTGTCTCATAAGATACACATAACCATAACGCGATGCATCATCCGTAAAGGTTATGAAGTATTATATATCCACCTCTAGCCTAGCTAGACATGGGCCCACATACCACTATGAACGAGGGCTAACAGTTCGGTAGCACGTACACCTTT